>JAMKCH010065847.1:0-13556 GCA_023653785.1 Ophioderma brevispina
ATTCACTCGCGTGGAGACAGCCTATCCAGTGTGTAGAGATCAGTGGTCAGTAGTTCTTCTGACCGATTTTGGTCAATATCGGCCCAGCCGTTTGGCAGAAGAAGGCGAAAAAGCGATGGTAGGAAGAAGAAGGAGAAGGAGAAGACTAAACAGCATAAGCAGAATACTATGCCCCGTTTCACGGGCATAGTAATAAACAGCTCAAGCAGAATACTATGCCCGTAGAACCGGGCATAGTAATGTGGCTGTGGTCAAAGACCACGAAACCAGCCGGATTGGTCAAGCGTATCATTAGAAATCGACACCCTAGATTCAAACCCAAGCCTAAAACTGACCCTAGCTTTGAAACCTAGCCATACCTTCTAAACCTAGCTTCAAAAGCCAATCATAACTAGATGTACATCATATGGAGACATATCTGAGCACAGTCGAGGTAGTGACCTTTGAATCTAAACGTCCTTCGATCTCAAAAATATTTAAACATATTTAGAATGTTTCAAATTTCCGCCCGTTTGTGATGCGATTTCAAACAAACCCAGGGCGACTTGACATCCGGTAGGAATTGAAAGGGATCGCTGCGATTAAAATACAGCCTGTCTAAAAAAATGGTACAATCAAAAACCGATTTTTTTCAATATTATATCTCAACATAAATAAGTCGTATTGTACATCACATTAAAGAGACAATACCAGGCTTTCCATGATTTTTTTGTTTCATCTCATTTGCTTGTTTCAATCGAGAGATAACTCCAGTTTACTGCGGAACACAAAAATCGAGTTTGTGCCACTTTCTGGTTGAGTGAAAACGGTGAATTTGTTAAACATACGTTATTCACACTTGAATAAATAAAATAAATGCAAGTATTTATATAGCGCTTTATACAATTAAGTCTCAAAGCGCTTTTACATTTATTCCGCTGTCACTAGGATAAATCACATTTTTCACATATTGAAAATTCGGCAGCCAATCATAACGGCGCACAGTATGACTACCCCTAAGCAGATATGAAAATCTTTAAAAAGGGATTAACTTCATAAAGAAACTCTAAAAACTACTTAATGGTGGAAGTTATGATCAGCTGGCTTTAAGATAAAGTGAATAACATTCGACATACTGTTCTTTGTGAGAAGAGAACCATGAGCGTACAGCAACCTGGAGGAGAGAGTTTTTTATGGTCTTGAAGTATCATGAAACGCAAATTCCTACCAACATTTTGATACTTTGCTTCCAAATTCAAATTTTTATTGACTTCAACAATTAGTAAATGCACAAAGATAGTGCAATATTATTAAACCATTTCTTTGGATTTGGAGTGTTTATTTTGATTGCATTACATTCCTTCTGGCATGATTTTAACAGATACCAATTTTGAAATAAATTCAAAGTTCCATTTCATTGACGTGCAATAAGTATTTGTATTGTTTATTATTTATGAAAAGAAGATATTTATCATTGAACTGATTATGTTGACTACTAAAACTTGTGTCGATAAAACTAAATTTCTTTTGTTTACTTTAATCTGTGTTTTGTTTCTCTTGTCAAGTTGCAATCGTTTGTTCTGAGGTTTAAGACAGCATGGCATAACTGGGCGAAGCAACTCTGCCCTTGCATAAAAGTGGCACAAAATCGATTTTGGTGTATCGCATTAAATTGATTATATCTCTGGATTGACAAAAACAAATAAGATGAAACAAACACCATTGGAAAGCCTGGTCTTTGTTCCTTAATATTATGCCAAGTAAGAATGACTTATTTTGAAATTTCATATTTAACCATTTTTTTTCTGATTGTACAATTTTTTTAGACAGGCTGTATAAAACCCCCTACAAAAAAGTACAGGATTCTATGATTGCTGAATAAGGCTTTAATAGAGTTCCGACGGATGTCCCTTTAAGCAACCCACGTGACCTTTGACCCTAATCTGTGTACACCCCATAGGCGGCTTGGATCAGTGATTCTTCTGACCAATTTCCGTGGTAATCGGATAAACCGTTTGGCACTAGTAGCATTTTAGGCTATAAGGCCAAAGCGAAAAAGATGCTCGGATAAGGACTAAGGTGGCGCACCCCTGGCAAACTCCGAAATAATTTTCCTAAAATTATAGAAATCAGTTCTACGTGTGTTCTCAATTCTAGTATGTGCACATTCTCGAGAAAATGAATTAAATGTCATCTAAATTTATGTCCTGAATATCAGTGACTACGGGATGTACACCATGATTCATTGACTCCAGCAAATAATGGGGGCTATTGATAAATAAATCCGCTCGGTATGTAGAAGACCAAACGCTTCACAGATTCCTTTTTCATCTGGAACTGCAGAGCTATTGTTATCATCCATGCAACTGAAAAGATTGCAGGTGTTACACCATCACCCCGATTTAGATGAAGCTATTTTTCATGATGTGGAACACAAATTATCTGTCCTCTTTCACAGCTTTTCACGAATAAATAAAGTTAGAGGTTCTACTGTGTGTTCAATTTTCTTTGACCCTATATTTCATCCTTTATTTGAAAGGGAAACGAAGGTGAACAAAACGCACCCTTATTATGAGAAAAAAATTGAGATGTTGCCCGCTATAGACTATTTTGACCGTTTGTGTCGGGAAAGAAGACAGAAAAATAAATGGGCTATGGTCAAAGACCACGAAATCAGCCGGAATTGGTCAAGCGTATTCATTAGAAACTAGAACCTAGCTTTTCAAACCCAAGCCTCAAACTAACCATAGCTCTAAAATAGCCATACCTTCGGAAAAATTAGCTCAAAAGCCAACATAATAGACTCTGCATCATATGGAGCATCGCTGAGCACAGTCGAGTGGCCCGAGTCGAGGTAGTGACCTTTGAATCTAAACGTCATTCGATCTCGAATATTTAAACATATTTAGAATGTATAAGGATTGTTTCAAATTTCCGCCCGTTAGTAGCCTTTTGGAAATTGTGACCTTTGACCTCTGACCTTTTGTTCTCAAAAATATTTTCAACATGTTAGGATGTCATAAGGAATGAAAGGGACGCTGTGATTAACATATGTGAATACACCCACCAAACAATAAGTTACGGACTTCTATGATTGCAGAATAAGGCTTTAATAGAGGTCGATGAACGTTGACCTTTGACCCTTAATTGACCACTAACTGTGTACACCCCATAGGCGGCTTGGGTCAGTGGTTCTCTTGATTTCAAAAAACAAACAGGGGAGACTGAATCCGATAGGAATGAAAGGGATCGTGCTATGAATATAAAACACCCTACAAAAAAGTACAGGAATCTTATGATTGCTGACTGAGTGGAGTTATTGTCTATATACGGTCATATTTAGAAAGCAATTCCTAATATCTCCTAAATCGATTGTAAATCCTCGTGTAAATAGATTTAACATTTTCTTCGAAATGACTGTAAGGCTTTACCAGCTAAGAAATTCTGGGATCTGCAGACCCAAGGTTAGGGGCATTCATACTGGCGTAAGACAGGTCTTCATACGAGCGAAAAAAAACGTGTTTATAGCTTTGAATTGCGGGAGGACAGAGAAGAAGGATTTCTAGATTTTTGCACCAGACAAAAAATTTCTCTTCAAATTCACTTTGAAACTCAAATTCTGTGTACACCCCATTTGAGGGGGGGTTGGTCAGTGGTCCTCTGGATTGAATCTGGCTTAAATTGGCCCAAGCGTTTGGCACTAAATACATATCTTTACGCTCTGTTGTGATGGCTAAAGAAGAAGAACAGAGCCTGGACAATACAAAAACAGACCAGCCTTAGGCACCGAGGTTAAGAAACTAGAATTTATGCGGCCATAGGCCACTGGTACCACTCACCTCTACATGGATAGCGGGCTGTTGCACAGTTGTTGAATGGTTCGCCGAGTGAACAACAGGAGTTGGATGTTGACATATACAATATGGCGGACAACAATGCATACACTGATGCTGCACTATTCCGCACAGATGTTTATTGTTGACAAGGTGTATGCAGGTTTCCCGCTATATTGTATAGGTCAAAACCCCACTTCACTGAGTTTCAATCGGCGAATCAGACCCGCTATCAATGTGTAGAGGTCAGTGACGGCACACAGCCGATGGTAAATGACCCACGACCTTTGACCCCGTCGAGCCCAATTTAGTGAATGACCTGAAGCTGCTTTAACAGGCTTTATCCGTCTTCTATAGGCTGATATATAGCCAATTTAGTCTTTTTTAGCATTTTGATCAAAATTGACTCTTTGACCTTCTTAATGACTTTGACCCGATTTAAAAAAAACTCATGTACACTGGGAATAAATGCATGTCCCAATTCAACAGGAAAAAAAAAAAAATGCTGATTATGCTTAGTTCTCTGGCGATAAAAATTCTTACATGATTTAGCTCAAAACCGGAAATGACCTGTAAAAGACCTTTGACCCCCAAAATAAAAAGACCTGCATATATCGGCTAACATACATGCAATCGAAGGTTATGTCAACTCTGCTTACGTTTACATTTGAAAAGAAAAAAATTGAATGTTTTAATATTTTGTTTTGACCTTAATGACCCTTGATGAATCTTATGCCCAAAACACCCTCTATGTAGCATGGGTCAGTGGTTCAACTGAACAAGTTTAGTTGTATCGGAATAATACTGTTCGAAGATATTTTGCCAATTTAAATGACATATTTGCTTTCAGACCGGGGGAAATGACCCCTTAATGAGCTTTGGCTGCTATCTTGACAACCTATAGGAAGCATGGGTCAGTGGATCTTCTAACCAAGTGTAGTTGATATCAGACATAATCCTGTAGAAGAGGATAATTTTGCGAATTAATGACCCTATTTGAAACCTGTGGCGAGGGCAAAAAGGTCAGATGGGGGTCAAAGTCTTGTGGCAGGTGATGGTTTGGTTACTCGCGGGTCATTGTGCAATCTGGGCAACTATGGTCAAGCATGAGGCGCTAGAAGCGAGTGATAGAAAGAAGACGAAGAAGAAACGCTTGTGAACAGAACACATCGATTTGCAATCGGTGTGTAAAGAAATCGAAAATACCAGACCTAGCCGTTCTTCGCACAGGATAGGGGGTAATAAATATTAATATTAATAATAAAAATAAAAAGTTTTTTTGTTTTCATTTCTTCAATTTTCGAAGAATAAAACATGTTGAATAAACAACACCTTTTTTTCCCCCGCTCCTGCAGCGAAGACCAGGTCACTACGGAGGAAGTTAGTAGATATTTTCACCAAATGTACCCAGTTACCACTAAACCCTTGGGTAATCACACCGGTTATGGTGGTTTGGGTTTGAATATCATATGTCGACTTTGATCACAGGATTTTGAATATGTTTTATGCACACCAATCCATGGCATTGGGCCGTAATCAACCATGCATCCGCTGGAGAGGCAACAGCAACCGCTACTGGTTCGAAGTTTCATCAGGTATGCTACCCATCCCTAAAAAGGGTATGCATCGCAGGTTCTAATAAATAATATACAGAACTAGATAATTTTATTTAACATCCGCCCCTGTGGGGGGGGGGGGGGGGGGGAGGGAATTACATTATGAGGGAATTACATATGAAATAGATATGGGTGTTATGTTGTATTGGGTTTATGTGTGTTGTAAGGCTGGCGTTTTCGAACCAGGGGAATCAGAATCACACCATAAATAAAATCCCTAGATTTGTGCTACAAAATGATCCACCAAACGTCAATTTCTAGGCTATAAAGCGACTGGTTTTTTTCAAAACTGGATTTGTGGGGGGGACACGAGGATCCACGGAATATAAGAGATAGAGTGGCCGATTTTCAAAAAAAGGAAGACCAACAAAAAAAAATCACAAATCTATATTGATTGAAGGCATTGCCTCCGACTGTTTAGGCCTCACAGCAGAATACGAAAGATTGGATGTTTTTGCAACAACCGTCCACGTAGTCTCTAGTTGAATGTTACTAGCATATTAAAATTGCATTTCCCAAACCCTAAGAAATTATACAAAACACTGGCACAGACAAATGTTTACCCACACTCAAATGGTTTGTTAATAGTCCACAAATTATGATCATTTTACAATTCAAATGTAAAGAAACAACTTATCAACATTTGGGGACTATTCATTATAGGGCCCCATCTTTGGGGACGAGAAACACTGTGTAGCACTGGAATAGTCTTGTACAATTAGTTTATTTAGTGGTTGTGATTACCATTCGGCTGACAGGTACTAAAAAATAGGGTTATTTGTAAGTGGAGGAGATTAAGACACAGCCAAATATGCCCGGAAAAGAGGGGTTCTCGGCGGTGAACAAATTTGCCCAAAAAACACCCAAATGGTTCCCCGTTTTTAGATAATTTGCAAAACTTTAACCCAAAATAGGGGTCTTTGAATGGACCAATTTTCAAAAAAAAATTTGCCAAAAAATGGGTGTGTCTATGTCAGATGTGTGGGTGACAGTTTGGTAAAAGATGTTAAAAACTCAGTTATGGGGCTGTCTTATTTGGGTGAACATTTTCAAAAAGATGTAAGGCGGGCTCGCTCTTTAAGCTGAAACCGAGCTGAAAATGTCGGGCTCTTACAGGCCCTTACATGCAAGTTACATCCAAATGAAAGGTACCCCCCCCGCGGGGACTCTCCCCTGTATGTCACGCTTTAACGATGAAGAGCAGCAATATCAAACTGATGGTTGTCGAGTGTCATTCTGGGAACAAGATTTTTAGTAAGGAATAAACCGCAACCCGTCCTATCCCTCCGGTGACGGCAGATATGATTGCCAATTAAATGACATATTTGAACCCTGTGGCGAGGTCAAAGGTCAGATGGGGGTCAAAGTCTTGTGGCAGGTGATGGTTCACTCAGCGGTCATTTGGTGCAAATCTGGCAACTATTGGTCAAGCCATTGCTGAGCTAGAAGCAGATTGACAGAAAGAAGAAGAAGAAGAACGCTTGTGAAACAGAACACATCCGATTTGCAATCGGCTGTGTAAGAAATCGCACAAATACCAGACCTAGCCGTTCTTCGCACACGGCTAGGTAATAATATTAATATTAATAATAATAATATATTTGTTTCATTTCCTTCATTTTCGAAGAATAAATACATGTTGAACTAAACACCCACCTCTTTTCCATCCGCTCCTGCAGCGAAGACCAGGTCACTACTGGGAGGAATGTTAGTAGATATTTTCACCAATGTCACCCAGTTACCACTAAACCCTTGGGTAATCACACCGGTTATGGTGGTTTGATATCCTATGTCGACTTTGATCACAGGATCGAATATGTTATTATGCACACCAATCCATGCATTTGGGCCGTCAAGCCATGCATCAGCTGGAGAGGCAACAGCAACCGCTACTGGTTCGAAGTTTTCATCAGGTATGCTACCATCCCTCAAAAGGTATGCATCGCATTCTAATAAATAAATACAAATAGATTAATTTTATTTAACATCGCCCCTGTGGGGGGGAATTACATATGAAATAGATATGGGTGTAAGGCTGGCGCTTCGAAACCCAGGGGCACTCGGAATCACAGCACTAAATAAATCCCTATATTTGTGTACAAAATGACCTCTCACCAAACGTCAATTTCTCGGCTATAAAGCGACTGGTTATTTCAAAACTGGATTTTTTGGGGAAGATTAGGACCATAGCTCTTCAACAAAAATGAAAAAAATATATGATGAAGGCTATTTTTAGCTACAGAGCATCGAAAGATTTGCATGTTTTCAAAACGTCCACGCCTAGTTGAATGTTACTAGATATTAAAATTGCAGTTTCCCCAAAACCCTCAGAAATTATACAAAAATGGCACAGACAATATGTTTACCACCCAAATGGTTTGTTACTAGTCCACACATTATGATTAATTTTAAATTTCATTTAAAGACACAACTTATCAACATTTTGGGACTCTTCATTTAAAGGGCCATATTTGGGACGTAAACACTGTGTCGGCACTGACGTCGTCTGCTACACTTAGTTTATTTAGTGGTGTGATTCCATTCGGTGACAGAGTACTAAAAATAGGGTTATTTGGGTAAGACACAGCCAAAATGCCCGAAAATAAGGGGTTCTCGGGTGACACATTTGCAAAATTCCCCCAAATGGGGTCTTTTTAGAAAATTTTGCAAAACTTTCACCCAAAATAGGGGTCTTTGAATGACAATTTTCAAAATTTTCCCCAAAATAGGGGTCTTTGGATGACAGTTTGGTAAAAGTGTAAAAATTATGGGGTCTTTGGGTGACATTTTCAAAATATATGGGGTCTTTAAGTGACAACGATGCTGAAAATGGGGGTCTTAACAGCCTTACATGCACGTTACCTCCAAAATGCAAGTGTCCCCCCCGGGACTTCGCCCTGTATGTCACGCTTTAACGATGAAGAGCAGCAATATCAATGAGGGTTGTCGAGTGTCTATTCTTGGGAACACGATTTTTAGTAAGGAATAAACCGCAACCCGTCCTATCCCGTTCCGGTGAGGCAGATATTGCTGCAATGGAATCGTCCTAAATTTCGGGACGAAATTTTTCAGAGGGGGGAATAGTTTAACGACATTGGCTCCTGTGAATAAACTTTAGTAGACATGTAACTTATCTAAACATTAGGCTAGGCTACAGTACATAAAAAAAAAAAAAAAAAAAACAGTTTGGTAAAAGTGTAAAAATTATGGGGTCTTTGGGTGACATTTTCAAAATATATGGGGTCTTTAAGTGACAACGATGCTGAAAATGGCGATCTTAACAGCCTTACATGCACGTTACCTCCAAAATGGAAGTGTCCCCCCCCAGGACTTCGCCCTGTATGTCACGCTTTAACGATGAAGAGCAGCAATATCAATGAGGGTTGTCGAGTGTCTATTCTTGGGAACACGATTTTTAGTAAGGAATAAACCGCAACCCGTCCTATCCCGTTCCGGTGAGGCAGATATTGCTGCAATGGAAATTGCGTTCCTAAGAAATAGAGATTGTGTGTGTGGCGAATCTGACGTGCAAATTTGACTAGGCTGCAAGAAATTCAAAATTTTGTATTTTCTCTCCATTCTAGAACTAAAGACGGCAGGGGGTAGGCCAAAAGAATCGTCCTAAATTTCGGGACGAAATTTTTCAGAGGGGGGAATAGTTTAACGACATTGGCCCCTGTGAATAAACTTTAGTAGACATGTAACTTATCTAAACATTAGGCTAGGCTACAGTACATGGCCCGATTCAATCTCACATTGCCGTAAATCCTTATCTAAACTAATCATAGTGAGTCTTTATAGTCCAAACATCACCAAAAACATAGTTTTGTGCAAGATGTAGGACCTGTAATATTGCTTGAATCTCACCTTTAGATTTTCGTATTTCGGCAATACTACGGAATGACATGGCAGCCATCTTGGATTTTAGCATACAAAATCGGCGATAAAATGGCCAGTTTTTCAAATTGAATGTTCATTTTGACCTTGAACATGCCGGATAATACGCTCTATCAGCTCGTAAGTCCACATTTAGAACGTCTTATTATTTAAGGAAGTATGAATGAAAAAACCCCATGTCTCGCTCGTTCGTATTTGCGTGTGTGAGCAAGTTGCTATGCAGAAGACAAATTTCTTGAAGAATGGCGACTTTCAGGCTTAAGAAAATACCTTTCTTTTCCGACATTATAAATATTTCGCCATTTCATGGGATTGTCTTTCCGCAATCAAATTTCAAGGGTTTTCATAAATTAGACGATTCTGTTTAACATCTAGAAATAATTGTTCTAGCACGCTGTCACTGACAGCGTGCATTCATCACGCAAAAGCATTCATCACGCATCAGCTGTTCCATTGATAAACAAAAACATACCGGGAACTTTAAAGGTAACAGGAAATGAGACGATAAACCTAGTCCAAATCTTTATGGGGCATTCCATTCCAATAAACAGGGCCACAAAAAAGAATACACTACCAGTGACATCATTAGTGAAACTATTGATTTTCAGTCAGTGCCATGAATAGATTCACACCAGTCACCTGGAATTTTCTATTACTCTCTGAAAAATCAATAGTCACTAATGATGTCATCACGACCCCCAAATATTGAATGCTTTCACGCCCCTCCTTGTAGACTTGACACAAACCACATCAATTCTATTTGCATTTCTTGGGACCTTTAAATTGTTGGAGAAATCTTCCAGACCCCGAAAGGTACGGAAGGATTTGACAACCCTCTCCCCTTTAGATAGTGGTCTGGCGGGATTGGGTGAAGCCAGAACTATCCCAGGTTGACCGGTCCACGGCGAATGTCCTCTGTGTGAATGCCGGTGTGAAAGTAGATATAGTCCGACAGGAGTCACAGTCCGGGGCTCCATAGACGATAACGGAATAAAGCGTTGAAACTAATGTTGCGCGAAGAGTCAACTGAATCGATTGCCCTATTGTTCACCATTGTTCCCGGACTATGCTACGTCGAAAACTACATCTACAGCGGGGTAAAATCTGCCCAGGTGGCCGTCATCTGCTACCACTCGTCAGGCGCGGCCAGATAGAATTAAAAGCCTATGGCTGGCCTGCTAAAGGCCCCCTTTTGATAGATAACTGTGGTTTACAATCAATGATAAATTTTGACTATTTCTTTAAAATATTTTTATACTTTATTGCCATTATCTATTGTGCTCGAAAATCCTGTAGTCTGCACCAATGGATTAATACCAATGGATGGATTAATGGATTAATGTGCAATGGCATGTTTAAAATAAATGAGCTATTTGGAAAATGAGCGTTTAGACTAAAAATTAGCTCACAACTGGTGTGAAGTTCGAAGCAGTGAATTTAGAATAAAAATTAAATATCGGTCAGAAAGTGTGTAGGTGATGGAAATCTATGTTAGACTTTAAGGTGATCCTCATTGCTCGGACGGCATATATTAAGCTATATACCAATGGAAAGCTTATTTTATCGCGATTTTATATGTAACGGTGTCATATTTATGCTATTCACGATTTGGTTACAAGAGCCAAAATGAAAATCGTCTTTCAAGCAACACCACTTCAGCGAAAGTAAATATTACTGACTTGGGCGCTATGAGGTGGTGACGTCACCGATTGTGCAGTCGTCTATGCAAGTAAACAAAATCCCATTCAATTGTATCGCTCGCTTCTACGCTTTCGAAGACTTACCATTGTTTTCTCAAAAAATTGCTCAACTAAATCAGAATTATGAGCAATACAGATACAGCTAACTATCTGTTGAAGTATCTGGTAGATTTGATGGCTATATCCCACTCAGTCACCAAAGAAGGCGGTTCAGTCGGCATTTTATACATACTGAATTCCTTGCTTCACAGTATTGCTGCAATTTGTTATGGTAAACAAATTGTCGCTAGTTAAAGTAATTACCGCCATATTACGCTCGATGAGCCAAGACTTTACCGGAAACCCAATAGCAAAGCCAACAGTGATTTATTAAAAAAACGTTCAATAACCATAATTGAGTGACTGTTTCCCGGTCTGAGAAAAGTAGATTAAGATATTTTCCGTTACTCTCCCTGATAGCGCCTATACCTCATGCAATTCCATCGGTTAGCATAAGTGGGTGTAACGTAAATCAATGGAAGAGCCGTGTCTTTCCGCACGCGGTAGTTTTTTACCACCATGCACCCATGCTCCAGGGGCAGGTCTCCCTCACTTAACTCAAAGGGCCGCTATATCAAAATCTCACACTTCCGTGTAAATACAGCTGGCCTCTGAGCTCTGCTCGCTACTCACGATTCATCGTAAGCGATGAGAATTCAAGCGATTTTTTCACATTTCTTGCACACTTATGAATCCGGGAATTATAATTACCAATCTACAGAGATCAAGGAACCTAGTCAACCAACATTTATCGCTATATTGGCGAAATTCGAAACAGGAGAAGAGGAGCGTTGGAAGATGCATTTCGCAACAAGACTTGTGCAATCGCCTACGTCACACGAATTTGCCAAGGTCAGAGAAGGAAGCTTAAGCGTATTTTGGGGCGTAAAATCACAACGAAATATGGGGTTAGTTTTTGGCTTATAGCGGCTATATTATACGATTATTTTTTTGGGAAAAAGATATTTTTGGCATCCTGAAGTCATAAGCTTTCCATTGATATATAGCTTAATATATGCCGTCCGAGCAATGAGGATCACCTAAGAAAGAAACTAAATGTTTCCAGAATCCCAATTTCCCCATATATAGAAATGTTCTTACAAAAGCAAGCTATTGAGCACTGAAAATTAGTAGAACTTCTAAACTTTTGTTTTGGAAAGCTTTTAGGCTGAGATAGAGTCAACTGACATTTCATGAAATTATATAAGTTGTAATGCTCGAATAAATATTCGTACTAGAATGTAAGCTCAGGTTGATCAATGTGAAGTGACGACAACATCTGTAGGTTAGCAGGCCCCTTTGAGGGATAACACCTAATTTAAATGGCGCAAGTTTTAGGATAAAAATAACTTGAAGTAAAATTGGAAATTTATATAAGAAATATTATGCTTGCATGGAACAGTTCTATGAAACTTTGAGTTCCCATTCTTTTATCTGACCAAATTTAGGCAGTCAAATTCCAAATCGAATGCTTGACCAGGAAGGTGATGCGTAATAGTCAATCTCTTTTCGTGCAGTCAGTCTTTGTATTTTAACATGTGCAACTTTATAAAGGTCGAATTTATTATTTCCAAAAGATCATATTTATTTAAAGACCATGACAACCAAACAAAATCCAATCTTGTCTCCATTTATTTGTGTGAGTGCGTTGGTTATAATTTAATCTGAAGCTGCGATAACCTGTTGCTCGGTACGAAACAAGAAAGTAACAACAGAAATATGCTCGAGAGGTAAGAATGATCACCGACTGTAGCTTACCTGTATTCAGAGTAACTCGTTTAATTCCGACTATAAAAATGGATAGGTGCATCCAAATTAATGCTCACCTCCATTTTCGTTTATTGCCTATTTTTTTTATTAATTAAAGACCATCAAAATATGTTTTGGCCGGTACCAAGATTTTAATTCGCTACCTAGAAAATGTTGATGATTTGTTTTGTTTTATACGGAATCTTTTCTTGTTTCTTTCTCCTACGCAAATAGGTTTTACGTTAGAATAGTTTTTGCCCCAGGATGACCTTCAACCTAGACAAACCTAGACAAACTAATTTGTCTCAATTTCAAATTGATCCCTTATTTTACAAAGTTCCACACATCTCCCAGAGGTTGGAGCCAAAAATTCTTATTCAGTACCCTTCTATAGAAAAAACATCTTCAAACCTTCTTCCCCAAACTTCGAGAATAGGGTTGTCATTTATGACCCTACTGGTTATTATGGCATTTATATAGGTTTATTGTATATTGCTGGCAGCCCAGTTGCCATCAAAGTGCCCCAATGGTATTGGTTACACCGTTAATATACGGTTTTTACAGTAAATTAACAAGAATATCCGTGTAAAATGTGTGTAATCATGTCAAAATCTCATTTTTTATTTTAAATTTGCGATATGTTCCTGTTTTGTTGGAGCAGGCAAAATTTTAGATTTACTGGATTTGTCCGTAAATATACAGACAAATTTGACGGCATCTGTACAAATACATCCATTTCTAAC
>JAMKCH010065849.1:0-30228 GCA_023653785.1 Ophioderma brevispina
TTTTCTGTTTCGTACCAATCGATTGGAATTTTGAGGGAATTTTTGAAAGGGAACTCAGGAGTGAAATGCTGACCTGCTTATCTAACTCTGGGTGGTGCGTGGACCAGTCACCATGGCTGCTATGTCACCACACACACTCTCAAAGAAAAATGCTGATGCGAAACATTGGACTGCTAGTACGTCCACATTCTTGCACATATAGAACCCATTATGTACATAAGTACCCTGAGATTACCTGTACATACAAAAGCTAAACGATATAAGAATGATTAATGACAAATTTATAATTCTGGCGTCTGTATCGGCCGCATACGGCAAGCTCCTTCATTATCACCCAACGTTTTTACTCTCGGAAACAAGGTTTTTCGGGTGACTAACGAACCTAACCGATAATACTGTTTTATCTGAAACCATTGAGCTTGAATATAACACCTGGGCACAAAAAGTCTCTCGGCATTTTTTCGATCAGTACTGGTGCCGCAGTCAGACCATTTTGAAAGTTTTTGAATATACATGTTTTGTCCTAAGTCTTCTCTTCTTTCAACACCTCACTTGTAAAAGCGTGCAAAAATGGCTGAGATAAAGTGTCTCGACAGGACAACCCACAACCCCCCAACAAACCAAAGTTGCAGTTTTTGAATTTTTCAATGTCACTGTGGGGTACAAACAACGCATATAATACGTGGTAATTGATTGCACACAAGGGGTTTGTCCGACTGAATGAGCGAGAAAAGCCTACTTGCAATATATTATGGTCCGTGTTCGTGTCCCAGTACCACTGCAATGCCCATTGAAAACATCCTCCAAAACTGCCACGTTTGGTTTTGGGGTTTTGCGTCTTTCGGGCGTTCAATCTCAGCCATTTCTGTACGCTTTTTTACAAGCAGGTATTAATAAAAGCAAGACTAGGCAAACGAAAATGTATATTTCGAAAACTTTTCAAAAGATCTGACTTTGGCACAGTACGATCGAAAAAAACAATGCCGAGATACTTTTTGCGCCAGGTGTATACACGCACGCAACAGCTTCCCTGTACCGGGGATTTATAGGTTTTCTCGTTCCATTGCGCAGAGTGTTTCAATCCCAATTCAACAAATTTAGAATTTTAATCATTGTAAAATCATTGCCATTTTAAGATTGAATTGATATGGAACATCACTAACAAACTTGGCCAGCATAACGTCACCCCTCCTATCCTTGTAAGAGCCATTTCAAATGTTAGGCTTTAAACGCATGCATGATACCAGCCCAATGCAGGACTATACGACGAATTACAGAAGGATATTTATGAATCGATGACCAATGACGAAATCCGGTGGCCATATTACAACGAATGGTTGAACCGACGAATTTGAATTAACACGACCAACCGGTGAACGGAAGGATGCTCTCCGTTAGAGTGCACCAGGTTTTGAAGTTGTTGACCAAAGACTAAATCGAGTTGGCAAAATGTACAGTTTCGATTTTTGGGGACGAATTTGAATTAAACAATTGTTGATGGGAATTGAAACATTGTACGAAATCGATCTTGAACACTTCCCATCAGTGGATTGCTTTAATCAAAAAATCATCAAAAATCAGATTTTTTGCATGTATGTAAAAGTACAGGTATCCTAACATACCCTGCCAAATGATAAGACAAGAGCACCAATACGGACAGAATCGGAAATTTACGTCATAACTGTCCGTTCGGACACTTACTACAACACGTAATTGACTGGGGAATCGTATTTGGAACACTTTGCCGTTTTCTTCCTTTCTGTCAATTCTCAGTTGGAAAAGGTTAACTTATGAGAATTCTACAGGACTATACTTCACTTTGAGCTATTCCTGCAATTTCAAAATATTTTCAATCACGATAGGGTCTTTAATGACTGAAAGAAATCGAGTTGAAAGTTGTTAAAGTGTTTAAAGGAATAGGAGCTCTAAAAAACAACATTTGCAGGTTCGAAAAACATATATATTGATTTGAATTAAACATTATTTTTATTTTTGAACTTTGTTTTTCTTGTTTAGGACGATGCGGACGACGTGATCTCGTTCAAAAGCTTACCATAGTAAACCTCCATCAGATCATAGAATCTTCCAGAACCTGCTGCCGTTCCATTTCTGCACGGGCTAATCTTGTTTGCGGACCAGGAGCTACACGCACGTACAAGGAGAGCAAAAGGCACATGATATTTTGTTTTTTTTTTTTATGCGGCAGGATTCCTGTAGAAAAATGTAACCCATAGAAGAGAAGGAATCCCGGTACTTGCGAGGCTGGAAAATAATATTTATACATTCAAATCATGGATTCAGATCAAAGAGTTAAATCAATCAACAATATATCTAAATCTAGGATATCAGGGTCAAATGTTCTAATCCATCCGTCCATCTCTCTAATCAATCAATCAATCTCTCCCTCCATTCTCGATCCATCTTTGGAAAAGTAGTATGGCTGGTATTCAACAGAAACGGTGCTGTACTTATTCCGTTGTACACTAGAATGGTTTGGACCTAAAGTATACTTTTTCCATCTTTTTTATCTTTCTCAATTAGTCTGGAATATTGGAAATTACCAGCCATACTATTTCCGAGAAATGTGTAGTTCGCAATCAACTTAGGACCCCAACCAGACAACTTTGGCCAAATGTGTATTAAAATTTATAAAATTGGAAGATCGTCAGGGTTATTTCCACATGTATACGCGTTATGTTATCGTCATTACAGTATTGATTTACAAATTTTAACAAATCGGTTACCTTTAAAACATCAAGGGAATGAAAGATCCTTATATTAATTTAGGCGATCCAAAAATATAGCTCATATTACACTTAGTATTTGCAAGCTCACTACTGAAGGGGGTACCTCCTCATGGATGTTGGTGGAGAAATGCTTGACCAATCTTTATTCCAGTTCAGATACGAATGGTTTGATATAATACTTTGCAGCTCCTGTCTTCAACCCAACAGTAGGATGATCCTTTGGACAAATCCCAAGCACGTCCATGCCATGAAAATCGACCACAAATGCTTGGAAATGTCGATGTCTTTCAGGCAGAACAGCAACTGATAATCCTCACTCCAACAAAATGTGATGTCAAATTAAACGAAAAGTTAGGTTTATCAATTGAGGTGTCAAACGTTTTGCCCTCCGCGTGAGAAATAATCATGGTGGAAAGATGTATAAGGCAGTAACTTTCATTTTTTTTAAATCGTCAACTACTTCCGATATTGACACAAAAACAAATAACATTAGTACCAGGTGGTACTCTGATTATGATGCTGCAATGTCTTGTCATGCCAAAATTTTGACTACAGCAGTTCTGTGTGGTTATCTGTTCTTTCGAACTTCAAAATTTTATTAGCATGACCTATTCTTTTTCCGCGATATCAAGACTCAGTCAAGACATGAGTGCCAACAGTGGGAAATAACTTAATGTTTCTTCCCAGAATTACCCCAGTAATTACCCATGGAGGGACAGTGTCCCCCTGAAATTCTTACACATAATAAAGAAAAATGCCAAAGGAACATAAGAACATCTTAAGGAAGGGCGATACTAAAGAAACACAGCCACTTTTCGCCTATATAGCACATCCATTTCCACATAATGCGCATTTTTTTCCGCTAGAGAACGGTCTTACCCATTCCACATTTCAATGTCGTCCCCCCTGATGTGAAAAACGTTCGCCGCCCCGCTGGTATAAATGCTTAAAAATTTGTCCACGAAAACAGCGGGCGTTAAAATATGGCCTACCAATTTATGCATATTCAAAATGAATTTCCGTGATACGAATTTTAATAATATAAAAAAAACGCCGATACTTTAATTTAAAAACAAAACGCATAAAATTTCGTTTGATACTGACTTCATAGTTATATATTTTTAAATCCTGTATTCTATTCACATTCTCAAGTGCGGTAGTATGTATATTATGTTACATAGTTATGGCAGTACATCCTTGGAAGTCAGTTCTATCATTGATGATGGGGCTACCCTGCTATAAAGAACAGATTAAATAAAATAAATAATTAAAATAATTCCAGGACGTTTTGATTTGAGATAATTACCACTGTTCTCCCCCCATATGGGATTGCTTCCACAGCTTGGTCCATCATCCGATGCTTGTGATCTTGGTTGGACAGATCCTTTGGGCTTGACATAGGATCTGCAGCTTCCTCTGCGATTCTGCCGACTCGCCCTTTAACTCGCCACATGCCCGCACCATATCCCCATTCCACTGGTGGTGTTTTTAACGGCGGCGACAGAGGGAAGATGCCATTGTCGCAGCAATTGCTGCCTCACGTGGCACTCGCTGTTTCTCCCGTCGGGCAATTGGATATCTATACCTGCAAGGGAAAAAATAAAAGATCTGTTAGTTTTTTAATTGTTAATTTGTTCTGGCCTATTTAATTTGGAAAAGTACTTTTCATTATCAAGCGTATATTGTAGAACCCTCGGTTGATTTTCCCCGCCGAACAAAGTTCGGGAGGAACTATGAATGGGCTCCGTCCGTCCGTATGTATGGCCGTGATAAAAATGTTAACCTGGAACATTTGGCATATCTTTTGGAGAACTAGAGTAGCAAATTTTGGTATATTGAACAGGGACCCCCACCTACTAACCAAGTAATTCAATCCCAAGGTCCAACCTGGGCTGTCCAGGGGGTAGGGGAAAAGGTCAACAGGGAAAAAGGTCAATATTGCACAGAAAATGTCCAAAATTTGGCCATATTGGTGTACGATATCTGGAGTTCAGTAAGGGCTATGATGATTGTAACTTGGTGGAGAGAAAGCGGGTGATGAGTTATTCGATCGATTAGAATTGGTGAAAATATGTTAAGTAATCTAATTTGCAGAAAATTTTCCAGCAAGGCTTTTGTTCAAGTTTTCAGGTGGAGATCCGTAAAAGCCCCCGTATAATGTATTGAAATGGTGGAAGGAAGCGGCCTGAAGAATTCTCGATCAAAATCGATTTTTGGGTATTTCGGGCAAATTAAATAGACAAATGAGCTTTAATTAATATGCAAAAAATCAGTGTAATTACTAGGTGGGGGAAGTATACCGCAAAAAAGGTATTAACATATATTTAGTATTTTTAGTGCTGGTTGTTGCAGGGGTCAGGTCTTTTTGGGTTGCCGGTCTTTTACATTTCTTGGAAAATGAGAATACTAAAAATCAGTGTTTCATCCCTTTCCAGACCTTGTCATGGTCCCCAATTTAAATGTGATTCACAAGATTTTTTCAAAAATATTAAAAAAAAAAAAAAATATTTTTGTACTAAATTTAGTGAATTTAAGGGATTTTTGCATGATGAATTTTTAAATTCTGAGGCCATTTTACCAAAGGTCAAAACCATTTGTTTTCCGGTACAAAGGCCTTTGGGGAAATGTTTAAAATACTATATAGCATTATACCCCACAAGCATTTATGTAAATAAAATCTTCAAAACTGCAAACCACTAAGTTGCCAAGTGCGTCTCGGACAAAGCCCTTTACTTTTTTGTAAATGAACCTTGCTCTGCTTCTTGCCATCATCTACGTCATTTATTGCTTATCATAGCTACTCCCACTCTTATTTCACGTGCACTCACTTCCCTGCACTTACTAATCCTGTTCACTCCAATTCCAATTTAGACATTGCGTGGTTAAGTCGGGTGGTCCAAGTTTAGAGCAAAAAATGTTTTATTGGAGGCGGGTGTGCTTTTTTTATTAAATAATGCTTACTACAACAATCATCATCACTTATAATCTAAATAATGTTCTTAATATTGAAAGACTTTTTGACTCTTATTATTGAAAATCGTAAAATTAAAAAAAAAAAAAAAAAAACAACCATAACCAAAAACATATTGAGAAATCGGTTTAAAAATCAGATAAAACACTTGAAAAAAGAAAAAACATTTTTGAAAATCATAAAAAGGTTAGGGTATGTCTACTTTTGGTTAGCAGGGGGCTTGATTTTCAAAATTTAGGGTCGGGCGGGTTACTACGTCCCCATATCAACATTTTTTTTTGGCCTAAAGAGATTGTTGGCCAGAATTATATGGGTGGACTGGATGTAGTTCAATTGTCATTTACTATGTCTAAGTTCACTAGTATTGGTTAGAATTTATAACTATTTAAAAAATGAAAAACCATCAATTTACTTTTTATTTAAATTTTGAATATTTTTCACCAAAAAACACTTTTGACCCATCGGAAGAAAAGTCATAGATATAGTGAGACCAGTTGAGACCGCCCCAGCCACAATGTGAACGACTTCCTCCCCGAAAACATGCTGAGGCGCGAGGTATTAAAAAAGCAAACTAAGACCCGCGGGTCACACGAGGCTTTTTTTCGTAGATTTACTACAAAGTACTACCGTAGTACTACAATAAAGGCTGCGTGTAACCGCAACTTCAGACGACATGCGTCGTTGTACATATACATGTCGTTAACTTAACGATGATAATTTCCATCGTTGGGGGGGTGGGGCCGCTTTTCGACCATGTGTACTGTCCGTGAATTTACTGGGCAAAAAAATCCGCCGTGTTACCGGCATTTCGTAGTTTACTACCATTCTTACGCAATGAACACGGTTGTTGACCCCCTCGTGCTCCGTGTTTCCAGAAATGTCTACGACACAAGTACAATAATCTCACCGTGTGACCAGGACCGTTTATAATTATTCCATTGTACACAATAATAATATACGACACAACGCGAAATATTGCCTGTTGTGACCGCGGTCTACATATCGACTCACCTTCGACAAACAACCGTTTGAGGTCAGAACAAGGGCGACAAGAAATTATGCATTCCTGTCAGTCAGGCTGTGGGCGTCCATAGAACAGTCCCAATAACAGGACCGCTGCTGGCGAATCTGCCAAAAATGTACTAAACTCCACTGTAACCCTACATACAATATATTTTACACCCCTAAAAAGTATAAGACACAAACACGGTCCGAATACTCAATGTGGTGGTTTGTTTTAAACCGATCATATCTCTCTTTCTACACCTCACAAATATTCATGAACTGAATATCATTTCTCATTGGTTTGGCCAGGCATATTGATTGCGGACATTTAGTCGAGCTCTTTCTTGCGCTAAAGCGGCTCGATGGCTGGCCGTGATTTGGGTTTTAAAGAGGCCATTTCCTAGCTATAACATCAGCCGCAGTATCAACATGGGCTTCTTTGGTAGGCCTACAAATCATTTGAAGATCCTGGGTATTTTCCCCTTTCGTTAGACTTGTTACAAAAAAAAAAAAACACTCCGTTAAACAAGAGACAACTGGCACATTTTGAAAAAAAATAGTGCGCCCTCAACATTTTCAAAATCGATATTTTTGCATGGTTGAGCAGCTTTTGTATACACAAGCCCTCACCTAAATTGATTAAGACCGAAATCGGCTTCCTTATGGGTAAACGAACGATTATTTCATAATTCATAACGGCGCCGGCGACATTAATTCAGCAGACGACGAAAATGGCTGTTTAAAAAAAAAACACAAGACACCCACACGCCACGCCGTATGCATGTTTCCCCACGCTAGCAACACCGTTTGACCGGTCTATAACCTTTTGTGGTTTTTAATATCACGCGAGTACGGGTCCAGAAATATTCATTAATACACACATAATTTTTGTTGATTAAAGTTATGGAAAACTTAAAAGTTGGCCTACAAATTACCTGGATGTCCTTATCCTCATATCAAGTCCCTATCTGTTTTGGGTATGTTATTTTTATGGTAAAATATATCTCTGTTCTTCCAATGGCCTATCTATCATTTGAGAGCAATTGCAGAAATTTGCATAGTTTGTGAAATGTGCAGTGCCGCTTTAAAGCTCATATAGTCACAACTAGCCTTTACGAATTTTTTTTGCGTGTGATTTTTTTTGACTCCCAAAAATCGCTATTCAGAGTTTTTTTGGTGGAGAACGTACGTACTCCCGGGCAACGTTAAGTACATGTGATGCGTATACGACCATACTACGGAGCCCAGCACCTGTGAACGAATGAAAAGATTGACATTGTGTTCAAGTTGATAACACAGCAACACGTACGATGACACACATTGCATATAATATAGATAAGGCCCTACCTTTTCCACGGAGGAAGTTCATTTATCACGCAGTGAAACCGGCCAAGTGTGATTATGTTAGAATTATAAACCTGGACTCCAATCTTTATGCCATAACAATGGTCAGATTGTGTGGCTGATTCATGAATTCGCCGTTTTTGCGTGGTACATTCGCCTCGTAAATATCTCGGATGCATTCGTCGCTGGTCGGGTGCATCGGTACTTCAAATCAGAAATAAATGTAGGGGGGTGATCTAAAAGAAAAAGAAATTATATAGTGAATATAAAGGAACGTGAACATTACGGGAAATAGTCTATTTGAAATAAAGTTACAGTTGTTAAATCCATGGAACATAAAATTGACAAGCATTCTCTCGGTCCCTCGCTCTTCGCGGTATTTAAATGGAGGAAAAGTACTACTTAAAGATCACGGGAGGATTGTGAATGGAAACCAGCGAGGTCCACATAGCAGTTTCAATCAATACCTTGATACTCCAGATGACCTTGAAATATTCTGAATCAATGGTTGTACTGCAGACTTGCAAACCCACCGTTTTCATGACCATACAACCATCATAGTGATTTGACATTGGATAACCTCATGTTCCTTTCTCTTGAAAGACCTTAAAAAATTTTTCGGTTTGATATTTGACCCGCGCCCCACGTTCATCGATACATTCATCTACCCCTGTTTAGGGATTGAACCTTAAGCATGTTTTACCACAATTTACCTTTGCCCATGGCACAAGACCCATCCCCGAACTCATAACTCAATCCGCCGCCTACTAGGGTAGAAGAGGAGGTATTGATCGTTTTTTTCTTAAAAAACATTGAGGGTTGAAACTTAAGTGCTTGGGTAATAAGTAGTATAATCACAAAGTACGCAAAAAAAAACAAAAAAACCCTTTATTTCAAATTTCTTGTCGTAATTATTTAGCTAATTTGCCATCTTTAATTAGCGGCAAAATAACCACAGGTTTTGAAAAAAATGCAGCTCCCGCAATAAATGTCACCGAAAGTTGATTGAGGTGTCAATAAGCTTTTGAAAAGATTATGCATTGGTCTAACTGGAGGAACATCCCACATATAGAGGGGGTAGTGTATACCAAAATATGATTTGACACACATGAAATTTTGGGAACATCTGACCAAACCTGAACAAGTTAAACTCTCGTGTTATTGAAAGTTAGACCAAATCACAGCTCTTGGTCTCAAGATCATTTGTGCACAAAGTTTTTCAGCTATATGGGGGTTGGTAGTTTTGGCCTGCATATTTCTTAAAGTCGCAAACTCTTGAAAAAATGTAATCCAAGAACAATACTTTTTAAATCTAGAAACAATTTGCAAAAATGTTAAAAAAACAGGTGGGACTAGACAAACATAAAAACAAAAGGAAATTTTGCGACACTACATTTCCTCTTTGTTTTCCATTGTTTTTGAGACAAGCATACATCAAACGGTGATCTAGAATTGACGATAACTATCGTACCGATGTCCGATTTGATTGGATAAAAAGTATTTTTACAGAGCAAATGTGCTCTGTTGAATAATGTAAAAACAAATTAGAAAAAAAATATAATTTTTTGGGGGTCTAATCCCCCCCTTCTACCTGAAGCGACTCTGGTGCAAAGATTTAAAGACAACTTGGGCCTACGTGATTTTGCTAAAGCAGAAAATCAAAAAAAATCCATATCAAAAATCAGATTTTGCATGTATGTAAACAAGTACACAAAAATAAATAGCAAAAGTGGTATCCTACCATACCCTTCAAGTGAATAAGACCAAAAGCACCCAATAAGGACAGAAAATTCGGAAATTTTAGTCATTACTGTCTCTTTCTGTCGACACTTACTACAACACGTAATTGAAGGGGGAATCGTATCTTGGAAACACTGCCGTTTTCTTCCCCTTTCTTCCTTTTTCTGTCAATTCTTCAGTTGGAAAAGTTACTTATGAGAATTCTACATACGTATCCTTCACTTTGAGCTATTCCTGCAAATTTCAAATATTGTTTCAAATCACTGATAGTGGTCCTTTAAATCAAAAGATATCGTGTTGACAGTAATAATAATCTATTTTTTGTTCACAACCCTTATTTGTAGTTGCTGAGATAATTACTGTGCGAACCCCACTCTTTTTCGGAGAGTGACAATTTCAATTGGCCATATCATAAGTCAAAGTTCGGATTTTCATTTTTAATTATGGTATGTGGTTCTTACGTACCCCCATTTACTTGTTTGTGTCATCATGGAGTTATTATAGGAAACTATATAGTTTTATTATAATAACTCCATGGTGTCATGATCAAAACTCCCATGGGTAAGTGGTTATCTGGGTTGGGTGTTGGGTTCCCTAGGAACCCCTCCCTTTGGCACTAACGGGTGTTGTTTTTTAGCCTTGGGCACATAAGTGTTACCATAAAGCGTGCGCACATAGCGTTGCGCGCCCTCTTAACATGATCAAGTACAGTGCCAGGGTCTGATCTATAGATGGGGCGGGCGACTCTTGCAGCGCAGATTGTGCGTATGAGATTTGAATACGTTGGAAGGAGGTCAAGCTGTCGACCATCGTCAACGAATTTGTCAATGCATGATCATCAGGATACCATTCCTTCGTATTGGAATTAGCCCTAGAACTAGAGCTCGCTTATTCAGGTAAGTACCAACTGAGCTGACGTGCTCGCTGTGAAGCACTCCCTGGTCAGTAGTGAGAAGGGATCTTTGGGAGGTACACCATATCTAAAGAGGATATGAAAGGTGTTTTTTGAAAACAGCCCCTTCCCCGCCCCAAGCTCCTAGCCTCGACACAAAATGTGCCAAACCTTAAATTAATGTACATTTTCCTGTTCTTTTTCTTCTTGGGCCGAGTAGAAAATAAACATGTTCACGTCCGGGTTTGGGAAAAATAGGAGGAAGAGGGCATTTTTATTTGTTTGATTGGAACCGGCTCTAAAAAATACGCATATTTAGCACAATATTTGGTGTGTGTTCATCGTGCAGAAGCAACTGAAGAAAAGGAAAGAGAGGCTTTTTTTCTTTTCTGGTTTTGAAGGTAGGCCCCTCTAGTAGGCACAAAAACATGCTGAATGATAGCCTATATTACTACATTTGCAAGACTGTAACGAAGTTCCCACTTCTGAAACATCTTTTAAAGGGCAAGTTTATATGTGAAAGTTTTATTACGACATAAAAATAATTTTGAATCTTCAAAATAGGAGGCGGGACGAGAAACATATTTATTTTTTTCTTCAAGCCTTATTGCACGTTTCTTGTGTGTCGAATTCTTTTCTTAACTGTTACCTAAGCAGAACATTTCCTTTTTAAATCTGACCACAACCATATTAAAGAGGGAATACAGTTATCATTTTAATTATATACATTATACACAAACACGTGTTTAAAGTCTATGATGCAATTAAAATAATCGGGCATGTTCAGTTTAGTTCATAATGATTGTGACACGGATGGATAAAAGAATATTTTACGTCCTATATGCATAAACTGCAATAAAACATGTAGAATAGTTTAGTTTTGTTAAACATTGCACAATAGGAATAATAATACAATTAAACGACGAAATTTTATTGAACACAATATTCAGGTCAAAACTGATAAAAGGCATATTGAATCTACTAGCCGCGCTCGACGTTGCTTGACATTTTTGTTTTGTCAAATTTTTTTTTTTTTGCCACGATCGCCACGCGCGGGCCTTCAAGAGTAATGCCTATATGCCTCAAACTCATACTTGGACCAACTGGTGTATAGAGTATCATGACTGGACCTTATAGTTGAGTTTTTTTTTTTTTTTTTTTTTTTTTTTTAACTTTTTCTATGTTTTTTAATCTGTTTTTTTTTTTTTGCGATAATAGTGATTTTCGTTCCCAGTTCCTCAGAAACCATAACAGCTAGCCACGTTAGAACAATGAAATCATCGTATAGAGCATATCAATTTTTGATTTGTATTTTTGAGTTTTTAAGTTTTAATTACAACATCGTGATTTATGTCAACTTTGAATGAGTTGTGTTGCTCCATTGACCTCCGTGGATTTTGTATTTAATTACATTTTTGGTCAAGTAATTGAATAAAATATGCAGAATTTGAAACATAAAAAATTGATCCTAGAAATAGACTCTGGAATCTAAACGAACAAGACGATTTTTTTATACCACTATGCTTTACATATTTTTTTTCTGTAAACACTGAAAATCGAAGGAACTTGAAACAAACCCGACGTGTAAAATTCACTATCTATAGTGGAATCTCATGATGGACCAATGATGATGGTGAAGATAATAAAGAAATTTGATACTCACCCAAAAAGAAGTCTTGTAAGTTGTTTTTCCCACTCAACTCGACCGAAGCGCTATGTGGATCGTACTGCCATCCTTATAATCAGGACCTCGCCACAGGGCCTTTGTAGGGGCAACTGACCTCATCTGCCGATAATAAGTAGAACACTCCGCACACGTGGTGGAAAGATTTTCACCAGCACGGCCGTGCTTTGAATCATTGCTAAAGATTAAGAAACCGAGAAATTTTTTTTAAAAATGCCCGTTTATGGTTAACCATATAGAAATTAGCACAGTATAGAATAGGGTATAGGTTGAAATTCTGAAACGTGCATTTCCATAAATGTTGTGTCTTTGGTTAATAAAGTCTTTTAACCAATGCTTTATTGGAACACAACGTATTATTTTGATGAATATCTGCCTTCAAAAAATCGAAACATAGGGAGAAAAATTGATGTCAAACACAATATCAAAATTATTAAAAAAAACTAAAAATACTTAAAGCTTGAATTCTTTCCGAATATCAATGCTTCTTGTTGTGAACATTGTCAAATTATGTATGTTTTTTTCCTTTGGTTAATTCTCTCCAACCATTATTTTTATATTTTGAAATACAAACATAATTGTCCGTGCAAACCTTTGTGTTTATTACGTACTCCTTCACAAAGCCCGTTCCTAACTTTACTAAAACTTCTACTAAGTTATTGATTGTGCATCTTAGTTCAAGGTAAACATATGCGGCAGTTGGAAAGCATGTTTTCTCAGCTCACAATGACTATATAAAAGTCTAAGAAATGTTGACTTTGTAAAAAAAAATTCGACCTTTTTAAGAAGTTTATTGCGTAATCCATATTTCTCAGCACCCAAACAGCTATTTAAATAGTGATCAAGAGTGGCATAGATACTTATTTTTCCGTCCGACCACAAAACAGTATATAAACTTTTCAATCGATACATCTTAGTCAATTGGAGATGTGAAAATGGTCACAAAAATGGTTTACTACGTTTAATGTGTACTTACGTTATCGTTTATTATGCTTGAATGCGGTTTTAGTTACATCATCAACAAAATTTGGGCATAGAGAATATGTATCATTAAATGTACCTTAGAATAAATTAGAAAGTATTTTAATATTTGTTATTATAAAAGTCAATTTTCAGGTAGAATTCAATACTCGAGGATAACGTAATACACTAAACAAATTAGAGCATATTTCTCGAGTTCAAATTCGCTTCTAAACGTTAACTTCGTACAAATAAAAATTGTTCCCCCCGCAACCTCTCTGATAATGTCATCATTGCATATTTGTTGATTTAAAATTTTGATACGTAATAAACCCTATTCCTTTTGCTGTACAAAATCTTTTGTGTGCAATTTGTGCAGAAACGTAAGAATTTTGTTGGCAATATGATTTTTTCCCGTAATAGGTATTGAATACTTACATGTTTAAAACATAAAACTACAATTTTGAGACATTTTTTTTTTTGGTGTGCCGTACCTCGTAAATGCAACCGTTTTCCATGAAAATCGACCATATCTGTATCGCGGATATGGCGTGAGCACAAATAGGCCTATACATCATCTTGATTTTTAATCACGTTTAAATCAATTCAGCATAGTATTTAGGTACTAATTCGATGGCATTAATTTCGCATGTTGCGGAAAAAAAAGGAGATTCCATATGTATTATATGTTATCTCAACCTGGATATTTACGAAAATGTATAACAGAACTAAACACGGACATATTACCCTATGTGCGCCTGACTATAGAGGCCTATTCTGGCAGCGCACCGATGGACAAATATCTACCGGGCATAATCATCTGTTATTTACGAATTGAACTTTTAAATCATTTTTACACTTGACCAAGGGGTTTCACTCCCGTTTGGTGAGAAAACTTTAGAAAAGTGAGCAAACTACAATGTATATACTCTGATCCCCGCGATAAAAATACTAACCAATTACTTGACACTCATGTTATGATCAAAACAGGCAGTAAGATTTATAGTTCAATTCATTTTACCCTCGCAGCCCACGTTTTCTTGTATTGGAATCGTTCTTATGCTACTTTTTATTTCTCACCATAGGTGTTTGGTTCTCTTGAATGAAATGTTTTTACTCAAATAAGGCATCTTTTTGCCAAAGGTATCTTTCGTACGCATTAAAATACGGCACATTAACACACATAAACCATCTTCTCTGCATAAACACACCGCCACACCACGTTATAGCAGAATTTTTCTGGCCTTCTCACAGCCAACAAAAGTACACCCCCTCGTGCCCATACCAGTACAGTGAATTTTTATTTCATTAAGATCGTGTTTACCAAGCTGCAGCGATTACCTTCACTGCATTGATTTTATAAAAATCATGTCTCTGGTCCGAACCTATGGCCCTCTCCCGAGCCTGCGCGCATACAATAGGAAGACGACCTGCCAGAGGTTCCTCGTACAGGTCTCCAAGTAATGATTTTCATTATGTCGCCATCCGTTCACGGATTTTAGGAGTAACAATAACAAGTTAAAAAAAGCATTTCGTTCGAGTCGTTGTCGCCTATCATTAAAATGCTATGCTTACAAACACATACCATGATACTCTATAAATTTCTGAGATTAAAATTAATCTAATTGATTGTAAAGCAGGGACAGATCCAAGTTAGATTAAAAATTTAAATCGAACTACTTAATATAAACCTTATATCAAATTCAGATTTGTCAGTTTTTTTAAGAAATTTAGAGAGTAGGCCCTACCTTTGACAGGGCGAATATTTATCCCTGCGGATTAACCATCTTCTGGAGAACGAGGCTAAACTGTTATACTCATAAATTAGACACGATTTTTTTTTTTAATGCACGAAGATTTTAAAAGTGCACAAATTTTATATACTTCTTTTTTATTATTTATGAAATATTCTCACCTGCTTTACTTTGCAGAAACTTGTAATTGAATCAAGATGTGGGCCCTGTACATACTAGGGAGGTGGGCCTCTCATGTTCCTAAACATCTTAGGGCTCCTTATTACTACTGCAGGTGACGGTTGGTAAGATTGAGAATAAAATGATAGATTCTTCTCTGCGGGTAACCTTCTCCGTCGTACAACTTACTCTCCAGCACCGCGACGATTTTGTTCGACTTCGATCGCAGTTGGAGCATCGCTGGCTCTTCGTTTGCTTCCGACTTGCGTGCCTCTGCGTGTCTAGGAACTTCTTTCTTTCCTTTTATTGCAATATCCGACCTGGTAGTATGTTGGCACCGGTGTACCAAGACCAATATGACTTATCTCCAAGCAATGCCATTTCGTAGTTCTTCTTGACCGGTGGCCCCGACGCCATGATCACTAATGTTTACAGGGTACTATGGGTTTCACACTCTTTCATTCACTACAAGGCTCACGCTTCACTGGCACCACGGAGGAGTGCGTATTCATGGAAACCGTTTCCAATGGGTGAAGAATTGTGCCGCTTGGATGATTGTTACCACGAGGTTAGGCTTCATTCCGTATCGATCTTGGTTGGATGCCTCACGACTAAATCAGATCAAAATACCTAATCATCTTTATGCTCATGGACAAACACCATTGGCAAAGTCTTAGTTTACACACCGTGCTTAACTTTAAGATGTTCCAAATTCCCGTTTCCATCTCTAAAAACAGTCATCATGCCGCTCAAATTTTGCGATTTCAATGTTGCATCAATTTGGACATGCGCGAAATCGGGAATCTTTCAAACGCAAGTTCGGATCCAGAATTTTTAAGCAAAAACCAAATACAAAATTCCTATCTCAATTATGGGCATAACGAGGTCGGGAAGAAAAGTCAGCTCTTCTGTTATTTCATTATAAGCAACGCGGCTGTAGAAAATATCTCCTTGATAAGACCGATTTTCGCCGCGCTAGTCTTAAGGTTAAACTTCGCTGCAAATACTCTGAAGTTAGATCGCAGAACCAGTAAATGGGTTCCTGAACATGACGGCATTTGTTTTAAACATGCACTATTGGGCCTTGAAGATTTTCACATTTCTTATTTACTTGCAGCAAGCTTAATGATATCAGAATTGATAAATACAACAAACTTGACTTAATTGAAATTGCTATTATCGTTTGAGTAAGGAAGCCTTTATCCTCCAGCACTTACAAGTCAAAACCAATTAACTCCGTTCGGTGGTATTGAACTGACAGTACTTTTGAAGATGTGAAATTATTGCTGCTGTATTTATTTTTGTAAGTTATATGCAAAAAGAGCTTGGGAGCTCAGAAACACTACGCAATTAAACCTTCAAAAGGTTATTGAAGGTTTTAAATAAAATTTTGGCTTACCCATATTGCACTGATAGATGCTTTTCAATGTTTTGTTGAATCGCTTTTTGCAGCCTTTAATATTCTTGTTTTTCTTGTATTTAACAAACATAATTACTTGATGTGAGCGCATGGCTTGTCTTGTCTAAATGTGTTTGTGTGTGTGTGATGACTGGGTTGTGTGTGTAAGCCATATATATTAATATATATATATATAATATATTATATATCTATATATATATATATATATGTGTGTGTGTGTTTAAAAAAAGGCCCCGTCAATACATTTTGACTTAATTCAAAAGTATTTATTTTATTGTTTCAAAAAACCCATGATGCACAATTTTCTTACGCATAAAATGACTATTACTTTTAGACATCGTTTTACCATAAATCGCCCATTTTATGAATTTCATATTTATGCCTAATGCTTTGCAGATCGTCAAAACAGTAGCTCTGAACATCGTAGTCTTCGATATACATTCACCAGCAGCCTAAACATGTAGCGATTATTGCCAATATGGGTTTGTTTTTCTTACGAAATGTTATAATATTGATCATATGAACCAATGAAGAGAAAGACACTCATATTACATATTGGCGTTTGAACAGATTGATGCGGCGGTGTTGCGTGGCATAATATATATGACAACTTCTCGTAAAACATGTTAAATTGATTAAGTTGTTTTCCGGGATTTGTTTTTTGAACAAAATGTTGTTATGTTTACACACAAATAAAATAATTACGAAAAATACATTCACGTATGCATTGTTCATCAGGAATTCTAAATAAAAGTCCCTGCCTTAGAGTTGACTTCATTTGCAATATACAACTCAATTAAAATATTTTTGTAGAAAACTATTGTACATAAATGAATTGAAATCAGCTTGACACTTTTGCGTCTTATTTAACGTTCGTATATTTCACCATTATGAACTGAGATGAGATTATAAGGTTGTATCCTTTATCATAGTCAGCTGCATTTCTCACATCGGCCTCTGCGCGATTTGAAACGACTGTCTTTGAATATACATAATGCACAGTATTTTTGAGACAAGGAGGACAAACTGCACAAATTTTTGACTCATCCGGTGATTTCTTGACGGAGGACGCGTCAAAACCGATCCTTCCTGTTAATGTTTTCAATAACTTTACCACACACATAGTCGCCACTCCGTGCGGGTTGTAGCAACCGGCGTTTTCTTTTGTTTTTAAAGCTCCGTAGCTTCCGCACTAACGCTTTAAGGACGGAGCTGACGGAGCTGGACCGGAGCGAGAGTATTGAGCTACAACTTTTCGAAATTTTCTCTACTCCACCAAATATTGAGTTTTATTCCTCCTGAAATATAACAATTTATATTAACAAATCAAAAAGGTGCCTCTTCAAAAAGCGGCGCTATCCAGTTCAGAATGACCCGGCAATAACCATAAAAACAAGTTTAAACGCAACATCGTGACACAATAGTGGGAGTACCAATCGCAACATATAGGGTGATTTCTTGACGAAGTTTATAATTGATTATATGAAACCATTAATGAAAGGATACATAGAACATTCATGATTTTGGTTTTTATGTCGAATGACGAGATTGACCTTTTAAAAATGTATTTATAATTACCATGAAAAACTCACCTTCTTCAATACCACTGGCTGAAAGAGATTTCTAATTTAAACTTAACAAAATCACGCAATATCAACCCTCCCTGCTGTAATACATTATTTACATATTGGCGTTTTGACGGAGTGATGCGGTGGTTGGCACTGCATAAGAATATTATGACAGAAAACTTTTTCGCGTAAAATTGGTTAATTGAATTAATTTCTTTTTCGCGGGATTTGTTTGACAAATGTTATGTTTTACCACCAAATGAATATCAGAAAATACATTTACCTATGCCTGGCCCCTGAAGATTCTATAAGATGTCAATGCTATATAAGATTTTAAGCTTCATTGCAAATATACAACTCAATAAAACGATTCTGTAGAAAACGAATGTAACATAAAAGAATTGAAATCAGCTGGACACTTTTGCGTCTTATATAACGCTCGTATTGCAAATGCAACCATTTGAAAAGGTTTGCTCCATGTAGACTAAAATGTATTTATCAAAAAGGAATACTTGCGACTGCTCACTCGGGCTCTGCTCGATTTGAATGATTGTCTTCGAATATCATCTCGGTACTAAAGTATATGCACATATTTTGGACATGAGGACAACCTGCAACAAATTTTGGCCCATCCGGTGTTTTCTTGACGGAGGACCGTCAAAAACAAGATCTCCGTAATTTTCAATAACATTTACCACACCTAAGTCGCCCACTCGTTGCGGGGTTTAAGCACCGGCGTTTCTTTTTTTTTGTTTAAAGCTCCGTCAACTCCGTCAGCTCCGTCACTAACGCTGTAAGTGACGGAGCTGACGGAGCTGAGCAAAAAAGAGTATTGAGCTACGATTTCGAAATTTCAGTAAGTCACAAATGATCGAAGGTATAACAATTTATATAACAAATTAAAAGGTGCCTCTTCAAAAAGCGGCGGTATCCATCCAGTCAAAAGCCCCATAAAAAACACGTTCAACAACAAACGCAACAAAACTCGTGAACATAAGTTTAATACGATGTTCGGCTCCCGTCGTACGGTACTCATTCTTTCGAGTCGCACAGCTCATTGAGTTCCCATCCGCTAGCACTACATACATCATACTCCATACATACAAATACATCCATCATATAGCATTTCGTTTGCGCCATTCCCAAAAGGCTATCGCGCTACATAATAAAATGACTTTAAACTACAAACTTAAATTAAATTAAATACTGTGCAAATTGCATTGCAAATCAATAAAAACAAGTTAGACATTATTGTAAAATAGTAATTCATATAGATTACAGCAATAAAAAAATCACTGCAAACTGTCGGTCCTGTATGGTCAGATGTGATCACAAGAGAAACCTTGATACTTTCTTTAAAATACCAAATAAGGAACTTTTTTAGGATTTCGGCTTCTCAACGCGGGCAGAATTAAACGCGGGCGGATTACGGGACCATGACATCGACCTGTCCACACGCACTAATATAGAGTAAAATCATGCACGTGGTGAGCAAAACATATAGTGCCAATCATTTCTCGATGTTCGTGTTCAAGTGTTTTAATACGCCTTATATAATTTTACTACTAGAACTCGATCACGAACACGCGACTTCGGAGGCCGCGGTTGTTAAAAAAGGTCTTTCGGAGAGATCACTAGTTGATCATACAATGCTTGGAGTTTATCGATCCCAACCTTTAATTCCATGCAAGTAAATGCATGGGGGGCTGGCACGCATTCGCTGCTAGGTTATCATGAATTCACCGTTGAAAGACGGGTGGAAAGGTTCCGAAGCGGACGCATTTGTATACACGGCGATTCCATACCAGTTCTAACTCTATACTAAATTCAGCGTTTGTTTTATATTGTTGTTAATAATAAAAAATTATTTACATATTTTACATTTTACATCGGAAACAGAATCGGCGCAAAGCGTAAACTATACCTAAATAACTACATCTTTTCTTGACAAAGTTGAGACGAAAATATACTTATTTTCGTGTTCAGTCCTGACGGAGCTCCGTCAAAATTCAGATCTCCGACAAGTGTGTTATCATATACCACACGATAATACCATGCACTCCGTTGCCGGTGCTGTAAGCACCGGCGTGTGCTGTAAGCACCGGCGCGTCTTTTGTTTACATCTCCGTCATCTCAGTTGCCTGCGGAAATGACGGAATCGACGGAGAAAGTATATATGTTAGAAACCTATGGTTACAAATTTTACAACCGCTGGTGCTGTACTGTAACATTTTTTTCTTTTCATTAGCCATGTACAATATTTAGATATATTTTGATTGTTTCCTCCCGTTTTCACTCCACGTGTTGTTCATTTGACATATTTGTCTAAAAGTACTGGACTCGAACTTGGTAAATATTTAATCGCGGTGATATTTTCTGTTAAATAAAGAGGGAAAGTATCATTAATATTAAGATATCCGCCTTAATTTTATTTTTTCACATCTTTCTTCTCCAAAACTTACAAAAACGCGAAAGGGTGAATTTTTGCGCAGTTTTCCCACAAGACCAGCTACATGCTGGCGGCAGGGCGGATTCCCAAGTAATAAATCCGGCAAAGAGGGCTTGTCCTTCCCTTACAAACTAGAAACACTGTTGTGGTTGATGATCAACGCTGTTAGTATGTGACATGATCACAAGTGAAACCAATACTCTTTTGTTCTCGCTCATTGAGATATTTAATAAAATATGACCTCTTTTGTTAGTACCCTTCATCATTAAAAACAGATCAATAATTACACTCCGTCACTAATTTCTAATTGTTATGACGTTTGCCGCCGTCACAACTGACTTTTCTCCCGCAAGACGGAGTCGACGAGCAGTTTATTGACGTGACCTGACTTCTAACTCCGTGCCGGCTCAGGCGGCTCAGTGCTTGCTCCGTCATTCGGACAAGCTCAAATATTTTTTTTTGATAGGGTTTATTAAAATCGCACTCGGCCGGTTAATTTACCTGCCCATTATTCTTCATTATTCCTGTTGTAACCAGTGTGGGAAAATATCGGAGCCAAAACATAATAATGATAAATTGGATGATTTTCGCCCATTATTTAGTGGCCGCGCAATGAGTTTAAAATATTGGGCTAGACTGCGTCTCGCTCAATATTTTGCAACTCATAGCTCGACCATAAATATGGGCCTCAATCAATCCCAATTTTATATCAATAATGGGCTGGAAGTAGAGATTAACCGATATTTGTATCGGACATAGGATTGGGGGCCGATTTTGCCAAATCGGCAAAAAAGTCGGATCGGCAAAAATATATCCGAGCACTGTCGATTCTCACCGGTACGGAATGAAAGAAAGGATGAAGTAAAATGGTGTTTTTTCCAGTAATTAGAACACAAGACGAAGACGCTGCTCAAAAATTAACCTTATCCTCCAAAATTCCTCATTGGAACTTGTAGCAAGCAAATGTGAACCACATTTTTTTTTTAATTACAATAGGTGTCGCCAATTTCTGAGTTCAAAAATTGAACCCTGTGCGATCGTTAGTATATGGGGCAAATCATCGATCGTATCGTGGATCGGCCGATACTACAGAAAAAGTATCGGCCATCGTATCGGCAGAGGAAACCCGGGATCGGTTTAATCTCTCTGGAAATGTTTTTTTGAAACCTCACCGTATGATGTTTTTAATAGCGTATTCGCAGTACTTCATGCACCATTTCAGTAAATGCACCTTCCTTTATGCCATTGGTATGCCTCTGTGGCATCATAACCTCAAGCAAACATTTGGGGTGAAGAGCTGATTTTCTGTTTGAACCCAAACGAATGGTGGCCAGGCCTCATTTAATACAGCAACTCACCTAAATGAATAAACATAGATTAACACAGGATGCAAACCCCAAACGGATTTTGGGCACTTTGATTTGTGCCAGTTGGGGTGTTTGCGCAACGGCACATTTATGATTCGTCCTTAGACTGCTAGTGTTGCCTGTCGTCGCGGTTTGCGAATGATAGGCCTCATGACCTTTGAGACTTGAAATTTGACCTCATAACAAATAGGGTAGCATGGCAATATCCCTAAACCAGTTTTGGTTCCAATTGAACTCAAACTTTTCCAATTGGAGGTCAATTTTACATTTTCAGTCGATCTTACAACTATTGACCCTCACATGACCTTTGACATTGCAATGTGACCTTTGACCCCTTTGACCTCATCACAAATGAGGTATCCCATGTTGCACTACGGACTCAAGTTTGTTTAATCCATCAAAGTATGTGGATTTTACATGCAAAGTTAACACATTTTTCACATCCACAGACATCAACAACAAGACACCAACAACAACAGTGGACAAGTGATCCCTATGTGTGTCTTCTTGCCTTAAGGTTGGCGACACAAATAATTTAAAAATAATGCAATAGAAATACAGGGTTTGCAGTCTCATTTATGGGTTCATAAAGTATGTATTTCAAGGCAGAAAAATAACAGACTCCACTGCACCTCACCCATTATTTTTGAAAGTTTGTCTTGACCTCCGACCCATTATTTGCCCATAATATTGAAACAGCACTCTCCTCTATAATCACTCATTTTCATGTTTTTTAAAGAAATTATCTCCACAAATGAACGGGTGCTGCCTTGGTACATTTTCATCATGAACTCTCTTTACCATGGACCTAAAATAAGCGAGCCCGCATATTCCACCGAAACGGCGTAACCAAATTGGAGGTGCCCAAAGTATCATAATGAGCATCCCTTCATTAACATATTTGGGCACCACCATACTTTGGTTTATGTATCTTCGTCTTTGGCAAGTCCTATGATATTTATGAGACAACTCGAGTATTTTAAACGTTCGTCACACTTGTGGTGAAACAACAACACCAACTGATGCCCCATGCTATCTCACGGACCTCCAATATCGCGTTTCCTAAGCAAAATTAACAGGGGTCTTCGGGAGAACTTTTGTGCTTAAGGGGATGCAGGAATCCTTTTTAGAGTCATGGTTTCTTCTTCAAATCGATTGGTTTTTCGCATAATTATTGCAGACAAAATCGGCGATCAGACAATGGGAACCCTGGGGAAATGCAACACTGATAACATAACGTGTAACCGCACAGATTTTTATATGCGGGTGCTTGCGCCTCACGTGACGACACGCGCGTACTTACGCAGCACAACCACGGCGCGCTGTGTGTGAGATAAAACGGTTACGACGGGCTTTGGCCTATTCCATATAACACGCGATTCCCCTCTTGGTTTATAGTCTAGCTCATTGCTTTTAAATACCCATTTATTGGCATCTGGAGGTGATGGCTTTAGTAAAGCATCTCTCCTGCCTGACACCTCTTCAAAGGCGGTAATCTAGCAATTGCCTTGGGCGTTGCGCCAAGTCCATGCTTTCTCAAGGATACTGAGGCATTTCTCCAGATCATCTGGGGAAAGATTGCAAGAAAAGTGTTAAAGGGGGCACTACCCCATCTCAGTCTTGACCCCACCACGCCCTCATCAACCAATATTTAATGAAAGATAAATTTGTTGTTTTGGGCCTATCTAATATGTGTCGCATTGGATGTGAAGTCCTTATATACTATGAATAGTTTGGACTGCCCATCCAATACGACACGATATTAGCTAGACAAAACACAAATCCAGTTTTATTCTCACTTCTTAGTTAGACCCTCCCTCGGGGTCCACGGTGATGAAACCACTAAGCGACTGAATTTACCCTATACTCTTCATCCCATCAATCCGTGGACCCTCCGAATCTGTCGGGAAAAAAAACGTCCCAATCTCCCCCGAGGTCGGGTGAAGTACTTCCGCACAAACATTATCAAACACCTGGTTTCTGGTATACTCGCCCTGTCTCTCGACGTGCCGTATGTGCGTAAGAGACCCTTAGCCAGACCAATCAGTGGCGATGGCTTATTTTTTGCGCAGGATTTAACGGGCCCTGGGAACTGTGCGGCTGTTGACAACCTCTTTGGGTTGTCGACCGCACATTGTTGTTTGGGAGGCTCAGGCAGGTGTTCGTCCTCTCAAGTCCCGATTTCTGGGTTTGATGTTTTATTTGACTTTATGATTAGGCATTTTTATTGCAACTCCTATCAATATAAGTAGTGTGATGTTTATTATTATGATCAGTCAAATATCCGGATTTATTGCTCATAGGCCTATTACTATACGGTACAAAATCATTTTTATTTTGATAGTTGGTCCCTCACTATTGAAATAAAGATCGCCCATTTATTGTATTGGCATTTCATAACCTGCGCCTCATGCATCTTATTAAAGCTTGATGAAGACAATATTACCATTTCGCTGTGTATCGCAAATCCTTAGATATCTATATACTAAAATCAGATCTGTCTGTCTTTCCGGCTATTTTTTAAACGTTGGACATATGGGGCTAAATACGGGGGGGGGGGGTGCATTCACATATGAATAATATGGGTGTTAGGTTCGTGCTCCAAGCCCAGGGCATTCGGTGACAGAAAAAGATAGGGGCTTGGGTAAGTAGCCAAAATAGCCAAAATAAGGGTTTCCGATAACAAATATGAAATTTTTCCCCAAAGTTGGGTCTCTGGATATGATTTTTTGCAAAGTTTCTAAAAATAGAGGTCTTTTTGTGTTTTTCCCCCAAAATAGGGGTCGGTGACAGGGTAACATTACACAAAATATGGGGACCTTTGGTTGAATTCAAAAATATTGGGTGTGTGTGTGACAACGATACTGAAAACTATTAGCATGAAGGAAGGGGGAGAACAGTCTGACGTTTGTTATATGAGGGTTTTTAGAGTGACCCAACGGTCACATAGTGTCATAGAGGTCAATTTGCACAGAGCTACTGACCTGGGCACAGACAAGTCTGTGGGCAAAGTACACATAGGTCGAAGGTCACACATGGTGGAGATGCACTATTTGGTACCTATTTCGGTAAGTTCACCCTTAGAAATGGCCTGACACCCGGGAGGGGGAGGGGGAATTTCCCACTGAGGCGACGTGTTGTACCAGCGCAGCGGGCTGACCAATCCATTAATCCTGCCTACACAAGCTAAGGAAATGATGGTTAGGATAGGTTAGAAAATGGAAGTAGTCCATATACGGATTCTTGGTCCTGGACTTTGAAAGGTGTTAACCTTTTGGGAAAGAAATCCGTGCACCTATTTCCCCTTAAAGTCGATCTAACCCGCGGGTACTTTTTGAACTCATGATCAAAAGTCAACTTTTTCCGAATTTTCTCCATCTGTAACCTTTAATCGAAAAAATCAGGAAATTGGACCCGTCTTCCGCCTTCCCTTTTGTGGGATCGTGTGCGAATACACCAATGGCTCCCGCTTTCCACCGCTCGCGCCTGGGCCTAGGGAAGAGAAGGAAAAATTGATAAAAGAAAAGAAGAAATGTATAGAAATAAGATCTCTGAGGACGACGAGTCTCTGTACTCTAGGATAATAGTGTGTCAAAAGTTCAAGGCGAACCTATCTCTGTCTCACATCTTTGCATTTGAAGAGTAGTTAACGTACTGTTTTTTTGAATTAGGGGAAGATCAGGGAGGGAGAGAGTTGATCTAAAAACGCTCCTTTTTAACTTTGTGACATCTCATCACCCAAAAGTGGATTTTTCTAGTCAGAAATTTCTATGAATTGATGGATCTTTTTTATTTAAAAAAAAATCAGCATAAAGTGGACCCCCACCCCTGCGTAGGGCCTGTTGTTTTGGGTACAGGAGGGACAGGGGCTTTCTCTTTTTTATTCATTATTCATTTTTAAACAAGCAGAGCCTATTCGCTGCAAATGGCGTGGGATAATTTCGTTATTTTTGGTTATTGAGTTTCCAAGTTTTGTTATTTTAAAATAGTAAAAATGAAAAAAATCACAAAATAAGAGAGCAAAACGTACGTAATCTTTATAAATTCACCGTCTCGCCTGTTTTGCCGACCACAAAGAAAACCTAAGTACCACAATAGAAAGCAATGGGCTGCCTCCGCTTCTTCCACCTACTGTGGTGCCGCTTTGGGCATATACACTACAATCGGTAAGTGATAAAAATTACTGTCGGTGTTAGGGTGGCCAGGTGTAATAATATGTACCTGGTCAATTGTGCTCAAGATACCTTTTTTCTCATAATCAATGCGCGCTTAGGTGAAAAGATGTTTCATTGAGGCGGTTTATTTAAATCAAGACGACGATGTGTCATTTCCATTAGTGTGTGGCCCATTGGTAATAGGACAAAATTTTAAACCACCCCATAGCACCCAACATCCAACCACTGAATTTTGCGAATTGTTTGTATCGAATTGACATTATGGTGTGTATACCACACCCAAACTATAATTAATCCGTGGCAATATTCAAATGTCAGAGCCCCAAAGCACGGACTACGGTTTTGAATTTGCGTTTCACCCCTTGTGGTAAGCATTCCAGATATGCAAAAATGGGGTTCGGACAAAAATTGGGGCGCGTCTTTCTTGAAAATCTCCTCATGTCTCGTTAAGTGATCGATATGTTGGCAACACAACGCACAGGGCCAGAGGTATCATATCATACCCTACAAGTTATAGGCCCAACGCAACTATAAGAACAAAATTCGATATTTTTTAGTACTGTACGATATAACGGGGGGAAAAATACTATACATACAACACGTAATTCAATGTACATTCATATCTTTCAACATTGCTGTTCTCTTACTTTTCTGCCATTTTTTCAGTTGCAAAAATAATTACGAGAATTCTAGAGAACTTTCCTTCACATTCGAGCTATTCTGCAAATTTCAAATATTTGACTCTTTTGGGTGAATCACTGATATTGGTTTTACCCCCACCTCGTCTTACCGTTCTTGCGTAAAACGCTTCTAGGTAATCATTTTTTCTCAACCTTTCGGTCATTAGCAAAAAATTGTGAAGGTAGCACCTTCACAGGGGTTAGGGTATGCCGTCAAGTCGAAGGGTAAGGGTGTGGTTGCCACCCAGGATATTTTAGGGTGCAAATTTGAAAATATTATCCTCAGTATGACTCTAAACTCCATGTTTAATGTAAAACTAGTCTTGCCATCATTTACGCGGAAACCGCTGAACCCGGTGTTCCTACTTTTTGATTTTATAGCGCCAATTGATTTTCGATAATTTTCTGTGGAAATTTTCCATTTTGCCGACTCTCTGACCTTGATGACATCATAGTGATCGCCATACCTCGGTTTGTTGGTAACCTATTTTATATCGATAGAAAGGGAAGGACCACAGCTATCCAATGGTACCAAATCATTAAGCATCGGGTGCTTTAATAAGAATCTCGGGTGGGGGTGTGGTACCTACCCCACCCCCTTGGTAAACATCCGTGTTACCAAAAAAGGCTTGGTAGACGAGGGTTAACGCTATAATATAGGGAGTTCAAGCTATATAACCGGAGAACACAGAACTCACATACCAGGCTACATCCTAATGTGGAACTAATTCGCCGTGTAGGGCACGTTAGTAAATACTGTTGGCAAGGTCACCTGGCTCACGCTAACTTTTGGGTTTCGAGCCACTATCACATTGATCCACACAAATCCTATGGCATCATAATTCCGGACATGTGCATGTCCAATGCTTTGAACCAGTACAAATGTTGAAACGTGCACTACTTCAGCGAATACATAGACCCTCCCTCGGGTCCCACGTGATGAAAAAACCTAGCGAACTGAAATTTAACCTAGACACTCTTTAAACCCATATCCGTGGACCCGCCGAATCTCTGTAGGGAAAACGTCTCCCATCTCCCCCGAGAGTCTGGGGAAGTAATCACTCCGCCACAAGAATTAGTCAAAACACATGGGTCTGGTATACTCGCACCTGGTCTCTTCGACGTGCCGTATGTGCGTAAGATACACTTAGCGATCCAATCCAAGGGCGACGGCTTTATTTTTTGCGGCAGGATTTAAAACGGTCCCTGGGAACTTGAGCAGCTGTTTGACCAACCTTCTGGGGTTGTCGCACTCGCACATTGTGTTGGTTGGGAGGCTCAGGCAGGGGTTCGGCCTCGCAGTAACGAGTTCTCGGTTTATGTTTTATTTGACTTAATGATGATGCATTTTTTTATGGCAACTCTAATCAAATATAAGGTATTTTTTATGTATTATTAATTATTATTATTATCAGTCCAAATATCCGGATTTATTCTCATATTACTATACGGTACAAATCAATTTTTATTTTGATAGTTGTCACTCCCTATTGAATAAAGATCTCCATTTAATTTTAATTTGCATTTCAATAACCTGCGCCTTGCATCTTAAATGAGCTTGATGAAGCCACTATTATCATTGCTCGGATCGCAAATCCTTAGATATCTATAACCACTAAAACAGATCTGTCTGTCTGTCTGTCCGTCTATGCATTTCGTTAATAACTTGACAAGCGCTAATAAGGGTGGGGGGATGCACTCACATATGAAATGAATATGGGTGTAAGTTCGTGCTTCCAACCATGGGCATTCGTTGACAGAAAAAAGGAGGGGCCCTTTGGATGAGATATCCCAAATAGCCAAAATAAGGTTTTCCGAGTGGAACAAATATATGAAAAATTTTTCCCCAAAATGGTGTCCCTGGGTGTGATTTTTTGCAATATTTTTCTAAAAAATAGAGGGCTTTTTGGTGTTTGCCCCCCTCCCCCAAAATAGGGGTCGGTGGCAGTGGTACCATTCACAAAATATGGGGACTTAGTGAAATTAAAAAATATGGGGTGGTTGTGTGACAACGATACTGAAAGGGGGGTCTAAACAAGCCTTGCATACCGTCCGGCTTCCAGATGGGAGGCCGGGGGGGGGTGGGGGTGGATAATGGGTCTACTATTTAGCAGGAAGTGTAGGGGAGAACAGTCTGACTTTGTTATTAGGGGTTTTTTTTCGGAGTGGACCCAGAGGTCACGGTCATCTATAGGTCAACTTTACGTAGAACTACTGACCTGGGCACAGAACAATCTGTGGTCAAGGTCACACATAGGTCGAAGGTCACACATGGTGGAGATGCACAGTGGTACCTATTTCGGTAAGTTACCCTTAGAAATGGCCTGACAACCCGGGAGGGGGAGGGGAAAATCCCCTGAGAGCGAACGGGCTTACACCAGGCGCAGTGGGCTGACCAAGCCATTATCCTGCTACACAAGCTAGGAAGGATGGTTAGGATTCAAATTTTAGAAAAGGGAAGTAGGTCCATACACGGATTCTGGGGTACGGGACTTTGAAAAGTGTTAACCTTTCGGGAAAGAAATCCGTGTACATATTTTCCCGTTAAGTCGATCTAACCCGCGGTACTTTTTTTGAACTCATTGATACCACAGTCAACTTTTTTCCTCCGAATTTTCTCTCCTCCAAATCTGTAACCTTTAATCGAAAATCAGGAAATTGGACAGTCTCTTCCGCCTTCTCCCCTTTTTTTGGATCGGGTGCGAATACAACACAATGGCTTTCCGCTTTCTCGCGCCTGGGCCCTAGGGAAGGAGAAGGAAAAATTGATAAAAAGAAAGAAGAAAAAATGTAAAGAGACATAAAAACTCTGAGGACGACGGGTCTCTGTAATCTAGGATAATAGTGTGCAAAAGTTTCAGGAGAAATATCTCATTGTTCTCACATTCTTTGCATTTGAGGAGTATGTTAACGTAAATGTTTCTGATTAGGAGAGACAGGGAGGGAGAGAGTTGATCTAAAAACGCTCCTTTCTTAACTTTTGTGACATCTCATCACCCAAAATGGAGTTTCTAGTCAGACGTTCCATAAATTATGGATCTTTTTTATTTTAAAAAATCAGCAGAAAAGAAAGTATACCCCCCCCTGCATTAGGGCCTGTGGTTTGGGGTACATGAGGGACGGGCTTTCTCTTTGGGTCAGATGACTCCCGTCACAAACAGGTGAGGACGTGTGTTTATCTGATTTAAGTATATTATTCTTTTATCAACAAGCAGGCTATTCGCTGCAAATGCTTGGGAATAATTTGGTTTATTTTGGATTATTGAGTTCCAAGTTTGTTATTTTAAAATAGAAAAATGAAAAGAAATCACAA
>JAMKCH010065850.1:0-63481 GCA_023653785.1 Ophioderma brevispina
TTGGTGGGGTCCATTGTCAAACACCTCATGTTAGCATTTATTCCACTAAAAGAATGCCTTCTAAAGACACCATATGGCTAAAATGTATGGAGAATTTCAATGGCGGCCATTTGTTTATGGCAGATTAGCAGGCTTAGCTACTTACTTTGGAATGTCTATCAGCAAAATTATTTATAGAAGATGTTTCTGAGGAAGTTGATACCACACTCGCCTTGCCACTCCTGATGGAATTACCGAACCAACCTATCTGCCACAAGGAATCATTCATATAACACAATTGGTGTACGTGGGTGGTATAGATGTAGGGAGCCACGTATAACGATGCATTATTGATGTCATTAACTGCAGAGTGAACTTGAACTAAATTGCGAAAATGGTCATCCTATATCAATGGGAAGATAATTAAAAGTTCTTTTGACCTAGTGGGGGTATAACTCTATAATCCTTAGCAAGTTAATGTCAATTCTATTGGGGTTTGTGGATCGAGAGAGGTGAACACATGCAGTCACAGAGAGGCGTCAAAGGTGGAACGATAGTGTTGAAATGATCTGTTCAGATGCAAAGAAAAGAAAGCGAAGGATCTTTGATAGTTCTATGACGTATTGTGTGTACGTAATCCAGGGTACGTATAAAGGTGGTCATTAGATGGTCAGTGGCCAGATTGTGTACAACAAACTGCCTGAAAGGGCTCTGCAGCCTGCTCGAAAAGAGATACGAAAAATATGCAATCTCTTTGTGTGTGTGCATTTTGTGGTGTGCGTTAGGCTGTGATAAATGTGGCGTGATTCTGCACCAGTTGTGTGCGCGAGCGATGTGAGTGTGTCAGTGTGTGGGGGTGCACTAATTGTATGACTCACCGTCCTCGTGAAAAAAAAAAGAAAAGGATAGTAGCTGATCTGAACCACTTGCTAAATAAGGATTGAAAGTATTTGAAAGAAAATGAAGGACTCCACGTTATTAAAAAGATATGCAATTTTTATTATGCACAAAATAACACAGTACTGGCGGGAGGGTGTAAGCTTATCTGGCCCAAGTTAGCTTAATACTGGGAAGCCGTTTATACAAAGAAGTTATACAAACACAGCTTATATACGTAAATACATATAAAATGCAGGCTGCATACATACCAATATACAGTACCTTAAACAAAACTACTAACACACATACCAACATACCTACTAGACTTGACCAAGTCGTTTGAGGTGCTTTTGTCAAGAAATGTGAAAATCTTTGACAGAAAATATAATCTCTGACAACTACAAATCACTGAAAAAGACCACGAAATGTCTCCCAAATAATCATTTCTTAATTACTAGTTGAATCAGTATGATCCATTTTGTCCAGTGGCAGGTCTTGGTATACATGAATGAGGACAACCTTATTAGTTACTGTAATTTACTGTCGCCATGGGACCTATTTGTTAGCAATTATCAGTAGCCCATAATATACTTATCAATCTTCATAATTATATGTTTGTCCAGGGGCATTCATGTTCAGAATTTCTGTGGAGAGGGTGTATTAATTGAAGCCACTGACTCATGGAACCTCTATCTATATATATGAACCAACAAGTAAATGAAATCACCCATGTTTTCTATGGGTTAAAACTAATTGAAGTTTACATGATTCAAAGTCACTGACATGACACTGGGACAGAATTTTACTACAGCATTTTGTTCAATACCATTTGGATACTGAAATCTAGCCTGTTTTCTTAATAACTGCATGATTCAAGTGGTGGTGCATGATGAGCTATGATGGTGTGACAGAATTTCATTAATTTTGTGACTTAGGGCCCGCCAGCCTTGGACAAGGCTACATACCTACATGCCGCATGCAACTGGTATGGAACCTCAGTGCTATCCTGCACTAGCCGAAATTAATGTTTACAAAACAAACAACACCCCAGATTACCACACACACACAATATTGTGTGTGTGCGCGCGTAATGACACAAGACTGTGTGTGTTCGTGCGTGCGTGTATGTGTGTGTGTGTGCGAGTGTGTACGCTCTCCCGATCGCGGTCGGCACCATTTACAAACGCACTTATTAAATATACAAACATACGCGTATGACAATTACGGCCAATGGCACCCGTGGTAAATGTAATCCGACTCCCGTAAGGTCGAGGGATGAACTAAAAAACGGAATCAATCCTATTGTATTCCTACGAGGTCCGTAGCACATTGTTTCCGAGAGAAAACTGGTTCTCAATAACAATATTGTTTTGCAAGCTGTATTTTGTATAATGTATAGCTTTACATACAGGCCCACACACCTACACAAACACACCTACACATACATGTACTTTTATTATTATTATTCGACCTTGTTACTAATATCACTAGGCTCTTTTGTCCCTGGAACGAAAAGGTAAACTTAAAAATCCATAGGGCCTATTTGTTATTTAAGCCTATACATTACCACTGAATCATGCTTTGGTTTTTAGTGCACCTTTGATCGTATATAGTTTAAGAAAAACTAGAACAAATATACATAGGCAGGACGACAAGACTCCTAATCACATGCTTCTTTTTGTAGACCATTCATGAAAACATTAATCTTAATGTAGACCATTCATGAAAACATTAATCTTAAAAACCATGTTATTTTTAGAACTTAATGCATTTTGGATGAGAATGTCGACAAAATAATTCTTTCACCTTACAGGGAGTTATAGGCGGGAGCTAGCAGACATTTGAAAATTGAAACACATCTCGAATACAAAAGACAACTCGAGAGGGACCCTGGAACTTGATTCTTAAGTGCCGCAATTGATGCCTATAAGGAGGGAGGTCTAGCAAAAAGATTAACAAAGGGGTAAATTATTAAAATGATCCAGTCATGTTGAATGTATTACCATGTGATAAAACAACAAAAATCGTCAAAAAAGTTCATTTCATACCTGAACATTAGAAAACCCCAAAATCTGAATGCATGTGCCGTGAACACATTCATCACGGAAAGTCCCGTAAGGGTGGTGTCTATTGTGATCCACCATTTAAGGCTTCTAGTGCAGTACACAGGGGTAGTTAGTTCTGAAGTTACTGGCTTTTAGTGTTTTTCAAGCTGCCGGAAGAGCTTCAGGAGCCCTAGCTTGTCCAAGGGGGCTGGCTAGCCCTAAGTCACAAAATTATGAAATTCTGTCACACCATCATAGCTCATCATGCACCATCCACTTGAATCATGCAGTTATTAAGAAAACAGGCTAGATTTCAGTATCCCAAATGGTTTGAACAAAAATGCTGTAGTAAAATATTCGGTCCCAGTGTCAGTGACTTTGAATCATTGTAAAACTTCAATTAGTGTTTAAAGGTCCCAGGAAATGCAAATAGAATTGATGTGGTTGTGTCAAGTCTACAATGAGGGGCTGGAAAGCATCAATATTTGGTTGGTGATGACATCAATTGGGGTGCTATGATTTTGAGAGAGTAATAGAAAATTCCCAGGTGAATGGTGTGAATCTAGTTCATGACACTGTCTGAAAATCAATAATGATCAATAATGTGTCACTGGTAGTGTATTTTTTTTTCGGCCCTCCCTGTTATTGGAATGGAATGTCCCCTAAAGATGGTTGGAGTAGGTTTTATCATCTCTTTCCTGGGACCTTTAACCATTAAAAACATTGGGTGATTTCAATTACTTGTTGGTTCATATATATAGATAGAGGGACATGCGTCAAGTGGATCAATTATACACCCTCTCCACAGAAAACAAAAAATTTTTTTTTGAACATGAATTGCCCCCCTGGACACACTAATTATGAAGCTGATAAGTCTATTATGGGCTACTGATAATTGCTAACAAATAGGTCCCATGGCGACAGTAAATTACAGTAACTAATAAGGTTGTCCTCATGCATGTATACCAACTGCCCACTGGACAAAATGGATCATACTGATTCAACTAGTATTAGAAATGAATTATTTGGGAGACATTTCGTGGGTCTTTTTCAGTGATTGTAAGCTGTCGCGATTATATTTTCTGTCAAAGATTTTTCACATTTTCTTGACAAAAGCAGCCCCATCGGACTTGGTCAAGTCTACAGGAGCCCCAGACAATATTTCTCCGTTTTCGATAAAATGGTGCAACTTGATGGGTTATAGGTGTTAAAAAAAATAATAGTTAAATTTGCCGCTGTTCTTAAATCCTTACTCCCTACCAAAGGTTAGGGCACGAAAGGTCTACATCCATTGCATTTATTGGGGCTTGGCCTGGTTTCCACTATCTTGGTAAAACATTGAACCGTCAAAAGTATTCTTTATTTCAACCCAATGAGCTCCACCAATAAATGCACCATTTTATCCAAATAGGAACAACTTTAAAATTTGACCCATGTAACAAGAAATTGACCTTTTTATGATTGTGTTTGTTTAGTCTATAACTCCAAAACTTTTGGTTGCAGGTAGTACAAACTCTACCTTTTTTTGAATCCTTGTGGTTAGGACAGATGAACGTGTTATATTTTTTCAATAATGTATCAATTTAAAAATTGACCCTGTGTACTTGTGATACACCCGGCACCCTTAAGGGCACCATTTGCGGCCACTTAAGAATCAGGGTCCCTCTCTAGCTGTCTACAGATTTAATCTCAACCTGTAGTAACATAGTCTCAAATATGTGTTACACATGCTCTGCTTAGCTCCCGATTTGTTACTGCTATAAAATTTCCTAATTGGAATTACTCCTCTGATTGTCATTACCACTTTATCACCATAATATTATATATGCTTTCCTCCAAGAGCAAGAGCAAGGTGAATGGACAATACCGTTTTATCAATATGACGAAAAAAGTGTTTTTTACCGAAAGGAACGAAATTGGTTTCTTTTCAGGTGGCGAGAAATTAGGGAACTTATTAAAAAAATCTAGTTTTTGAAGGAACACTTTTTTCACGGAGAAACAGTTTTGTGTTTACGTATTAAGATAGATCATTGTCTTGGTATCGAATGTTTATTTGTCGACAGAATTGTAAACAAACTGGTATAGCATTATGTTTCTAAAACATTCACATTAAAGATGCGCACACTATTTCTAATATAAATTTCATCTTTGGTAATAACCTTTCAGTGAAACTAAATTATGATCTGCATAAACTTTAGTTGTTGAGCCCACGTTTCTGATTTATTAGTTGGCAAAGCACGAAATTTAAATTGAGTGTATCCAGAGCTGGGAATCTTCCAGATTTGTACAAAATAAAGAAACAAACAAAGAAAAGAAAATTCAAATAGCGTCTATCTATTATAACTATACGATATTCAGTGACGTTACTAAGAATTGAACCTGGAACCTTCTGCGGTATCAATTAAGATTGTTTTTCAAAATTGATCACTTGTTGTTGTTATTGTTTTGTTTTGTTTAGTTGTTTTGAGAAGCAAAAAAGGTAGAAGTTTTAAGACACTATTAATGATCCACCCAAAAAAGTGAAAATAGTTGAAATTTGCAGGAATAGCTTAAAAGTGAAGGATAACTCTGTAGGACTCACATAAGGTATATTTTTCAATTGGAAAACTGACACCAAGGAAAACAGCAGTGTTCAAAGATATGAATCCCCATTCAATTACGTGCTGTAGTATACGGACAATGACTAAATATCCGATTTTGTCTTTATTAAGTTGTATTTGGTCTTATCACTTGCAGGAGATGTTAGGATACCTTGTACCTATATTGTTATGAAAATGCAAGAATCTGATTTTTTATTTTCTGATTTAGCAAATCACTGATAGTACCTTTAAGAGTCAGGGTCCTAGTTAAGTTTTTAACAAGGCCACCGCAATGATAGCAAACCTGTACTTACAATCTCATTAGCATTTACATTGCAATCATCTACATTCAAAGCAGTGCAGTATGTATAGTCACCGAACTACGCCTTAAGTAACGCGACTATGCGTGCCTGTAAGCTCCTGTAGTGGTCATAGCGTTAATTCTTAACTTGGCGGGAGCATGAACAGGTGAAATAACTATTATACAAGCAAGTATACAATCATCTTATTACCAACTCCGTTGGTTTCTAGCAGTTAACACATTAAAATGAAAAAATGGAATTGGGTCAATTTTAATAACCCATTGACACAACCTACAAAGCGTTTCCTCTACCCTTGGACATATATTTTGTTCCCTGGTGTCACAGATCTTCCGGAGGAGCAGGGAAGGGTTGCTTAACTGATTTATTTGATTTTGATCTTTGTCAGCTTCCGAGTTCATTAGGCCTATAATTCACTGCTTGTTGAGATCTGTACAACAATTTGCAAAATTTAAACGTAGTATGTGGAGACAGTGTGCAATTAAATTGATACCCCGGTGGGATAGGGTGGGTTTCAGAGCCGAATGGTCAGAGAAAACCTGTCCTCCCTAGGCCATACCTGCAAAGAGGATATTTAACTACTTTTCATTAATCGTTTTGTTAAAATCCTGTGCTATTGTGACTATAGATGTTGGAGAATTATTAGTTAATATCCGGTGCAAAGTGCTGAAAATACGAGTTTGAGGATGTTCAGTCCTTCATATATTCCATATAGAAACAATTACCTTTTTAATCCATAGGCCTAACCTCGACTAACCTAAACATAAGATCGCGACTTTGAAACTGTTGGCCTAGGCACGGGGCATATGGAGTAGTTTTGTATATCATGTTCCACCAAAACTTACCTGCAGTAAAGGCTGATAAGTCACTTTCATTAACTTGAAAGAGTCAGAAATACTTTTTTTCATGAAACATTGATCCAAATACACACCACAACGATGAATTACAATGTAAATGTCGTTGGTTTAGACATGTCTCACAATGAAAACAGGAAAATATAATCGGTGTCTTCCCCGGAGACAACCTGCCTGCAAAGATTCGTCCTGTGAAGCCGGTGTAAAAGGAGATATAGTCCTCGGTGAGTCCTGTCCGGCTCCATATAGACGAAACGGAATAAAGCGTGAAAACTAATGTTGCGTGAAGAGTCAACTTAATCAAGTGCCCTATTATATTCTTTACCGTTGTAGGTGGACTATGAGTCCGGCAGATTATTAAAACTTCTACTGTTTTAAACGCATCTCATAGTAAGACACAGGGTAACTTCTAAGAACTCTCACAAAGTCATGTCTCTATGGAAGACGTGTCTAAATTGTAAGACGTGTATACTGAAGCCGTTTCTTAGGACACGTCTTGATTTTGTGTTCCTAGTTAACATGACTTAATTTTTGAAGTACGTTATACCTCAATTGGGCGTATTTGTCTTGTATCATATTTCCAGGTGAGACACGTGATCTTTTTGAGTTTCTTACTGTTGAAGACAGTCTACTTGCAGACCATTCTCCAAAAAAAGGTCAGGCACTTTTTATAGTGTCCAATCACAAACACCTAAGTAATTAGAGTGGGGCGGGAACCTATGCATCTCCTCGTCCCGAAAGCCCGGATTTGCTTAAATAGCTTAGATGCATACTCCTCGTCAGAAATATCTCCAAGCACATGTCTTATATATTGGCATACAGACAGTAAACACCACAACAAATCCCTATTGAAAAACCACAACAACATCACATTGGAAAACACACAAATCACTATTTCATTCAGTTAGCTAATGTATTTTAATCATCCTTATTTTTCCACGAAACAGCCGTTACCTTTATTTTGCCCCTGTCTTTTTCAAACCGAACAGAACTGAATCAAATACACAAACGGACAGAATTGATAAGTTGTGACGGTAGTTTGCATATTGTAAGCTATTGTACAATTTTGTGGTGCTGGGTGACCATGAGTATATGATTAGGCTAGAAACCAAGCCTAAAAGCTAAAACTCTCTAATTAACCTAAAAAGTGTACTTGCCTCCGGTACACTCAAGGAATAAATGATAAGGACACTTGTTGTTAATTACCAACCCACTCATCACTGATGTTAGAATTAGGCATTTTGTGTAAACACAGCAGGCTTTTCTTTTTTCGGGACCTCTCTTTGCCCTCCAATGCCAGTGTTTGGAGAACTCACACGAACATTCCACTGGGTCCTATTTCCCCACACCCTCCATTTTTCCGTTATCTGTTTTATCTGTGCTATTTTTTCCGTCGTGATTTTTGTACTACCTAAATATAAAATCGGTCTATTGTGTAATGAGTTAATTGTGGGGTCCATTGAACCCTGCCTTTGGGCACAACATAATCGTCGATCTTAAAAAAAATATTGTTAAAATTATGAACTTTACAAGGATTTGTTGCTAATATATGTACCACCTACATGTAACAATTATTAGCAACAGTAACAATAGTTATCCCACTATGTCCTTGAAAACAAACACTTTAATAAAAAACTCTATTGGACATTGCAACCGAGCTTTAGGATTACCAAAATAACATGTTTTGCGTTAAAATGAATTATGTCATATAATAGGTTAATTTCCAATTATCATGAAAGTGCAAGGCTCATTAGCTTTTGTCCTCTTTGTGAACTTGTTGGCGTGCTTTGAAACCAATGATTTACTCCTAATTACAGTCAAACATGACATTCATTTTTTTTTTTGTCTGACCGCGGGCAGCATACATCTGCGTTTTTGCGTCTGCGTTGTTCATGATGTCAGTGTAATCACCACAATCCCAAGAGAATAGGGAGCAAGAGTCTCTCCCTTGAGGATTCAGTAGTTGTTACGAACCCCTTTGGTTGCCCACCATGGTCGTACAAGCAAGATGGGAACTAACGTGAACGAAACCGGGAACGAAATACCCTCGGTCAGTGATAACTGGTCACAACATTGGACTGGGGAGCAAGATACCCTTAAATTACAATTTTGAACAAAATTTTGTGCAGGATGAAAATAGAGGTGTAACACTATTCTTATTTACACTCAACCCTGTTCTCTGAATTATTCAACCCTGATGTTAGTGTGTTCTAACTACATCAATACTATACTGAGTACCAGGCATCCGATTTTAATTTTATACTGGAATTTATACATTATGATCAAGTTGAAACCACATTTTGACAAAAAGATGTGGTAGCATACTGAGACAACATACCCGAATAGCACCGTTAGTAACGGTTTGTTTAATTTGATCAATATTGACAAATCGCTAGGAAAAATGAGTTTCGTCCTTGAACTATCGTTTGTTTAGTTACATAAGTGCACATAAAGTACATTACATATGGGGTTAACAATAATATTGATGAGTTATTCATTTTGCATAAACGTGAAACAATGTAAGAACTTCCGATCCATGATGTATTTCTTCTTATTCTTTCTTCTTTTTACAATTTATCTTAATAATTAACTAGTTATTAAATTCCAAACCATTAATCTTTTTAGAGTTATGCTAAAGCTTTAGAACACTCGCCGCATGTAGGATCGATTCTATAAAGTCGCTAGTAATGGATAAAGGAGCTGCTCTCTTTCTGTATTTTCTAGCATAATTCTTAATGTTGGTACCACTGATGATGAGCTGTTCTCTCAGTACTTCTTTTCTAAGCCCGATGTATACTCCATCTATCGCTTCATCGGCGATGCCGCGATGAAATTTTACATCGCAATATCCCATGATAAAAGTAATGTAACTCCGAGCGATAATGTCTCATCTCGAGGAAGATGCGTTTGCTATATTATTTTATGACAACTAATTTTGCCAGTTGACCATTTTGATACCAATTTTAGAAATTTTTTTTTTTTTTTTTTTTTTTTTTTTTTTTTTTTTTTTTTTTTTTTTTTTTTTGTTTTTTATTTTTTTTAAATTTTTTTTTTTTTTTTTTTTTTTTTTTGTTTAAAAAATTTTTTTCAATTTTTTTTTTATCTGACATACCGGTTCCTGTATTTTGACGATTATCGTTGGATTTCCCAATAAGATCTAGCAACTAGAATAGACGAGCGACATTATTTACTATAGGCCTACTAGGTCAAAGTTATATTAAAATTTGTTTGCCAGGCCTGTTGATCAAGTATACAGACTGATGTTGCCAATTACATTTTGGGAATTCTTGTACATGTTCTGGTACTAATTTGTATTGTTTTTATTTTTTGCTTTTTTTAAGTTTTTTATTTTTTTCTTTTTTAAAGTAATAATATTGGGTTAAATGCCCAGTTTTGAATTATACTTACCTACCTACATTTGTATACCCCCGTTGTACACGGGGGTTGACTAGACATCCACATGTAGGATGAGGCGCTCAGATAGAAATCAGGTGGGTAAACAATCTATTCGTATTAACCGTGATAAACATTGTTTACGATATCCTAAAAATAATCATGCCTCATGTGATCATACTACTCTTGAATTTTTTTCGCACTACATCCCAGCTTTTTAATAATTGGCCATTTAATGTTTATTTCTTGATGAGTATGGTTGTTTTATTAAAAAATCGGCTGATAGGGAGATTTTTAAGAGCAGGTTCATCTTGTTTTCATGAGGTCATCGCCGACGTGTTCCTAAACAGCCAATCAGAGATTTTTCGCGGCGCGATATCGCGGAGAGTTGAACAAAATCAACTCTCCGCGAAGGCTCAAAATCCATCGCGCGATAGAATTTTTCGCCGAGGTATAAAAATCGGGGTCAAGTTCTTTCGCAGCCGCGATATCGCGGACGCGAAGTGGATTATACATCGGCTTAATACGTTACTTTCCGCTGTCGGTCACGATCTACCTTCATTTTGCTTTCTGCTTTGCATAAGGATGTTTCTAAGTATGATGGACAGAGTTCAACATCCCTGCTGATTAGCCTAGCAATGTCGCGGGCAGCCTCTCATTCGCTTCCCATGTAAAGTGTTGATGAGGTTGATACATATATTTTAATACTGAGGATGAGTTCATCGGGTCTGTCTTTCCGCAGGACATACCCTAGTCAACGAATTACAGTTGGTGGATGATTTTTAAGGAATACCTATTGTCATTTTCAACAATCATGCTCTCATCACATAATGAGCTACAATGCTTTGAATGAAACAAAATCACACACCACCAAACATGCACCCCATTCACAAATTAAAACTCTGATGTAAAGGCGCGTGTGTAACACTGATGAATGGTTGATTGGATGATATGATAGCTCAAGTTGAACTGAATGAACACCGTAGCTCTGTCAAAATTACTAATAGGCCTAGCCTGCGAACCCCTTAGCCTGGCAAATAGTCTCCATGGAATAATACACTATATTTGAAAGAAAGCTTTTTAATATGCAGGTGAAATTTGCTTGGGACAAGTTAGCATTCTTTTAGATTTTGACACCAATTAATGCTCCGTCCACCGCAACGAAAATCATCTTGGATGCACCCACGTTCAGCCCGGCACCTGATTGATTATGTGAGTTTCAGGAGGAGACAGGCATGACATCGCGTGACAAAGACTATGTGTGGGGATGAGTGCTGGAGTGACATCGACTTTTTGTCCTAAAACCTCAACATCTACCAAACCTTCCTTGCGACGTCCTCAGGGCACGAAAACTGCCAAACGCATTTGTCTCAGGTTGGAAAGAAATGAGGCGTCGCCAGTAATTTGCTGACATCCTGGCCACGTCGGAAACATTTGCTTGTATTCTGGAAATGGTGAAGATGACTGGACATCTCTTCGAGATCTGACTCTCGACAGCAGCAGGAAGCACTATGTAACACCAAACGCAAACATCAAGACTGGTTTGATGATAATGATGTGAAATTCAGATACTTCCTTGATAAGAAAACCGGCTTACAGAGTATCCCTGAAGGAACAAAAGCTCCCATCAGAGAAAGCAGCCTTCTGTAATATCCGGAGAACAGTCTAGTCCAGACTTTGAATAATGAAAATACCTTTCTAAAAGAGCAAAGGAAATTCAGATGCATACTGACACAACAAAATGCAAAATTGTTTTCTATATATGGATGCTCAAGTCACCTCTTCTTAGTGATGATGATTCTACACTTACTGACAAAGAGGAATCCTTGGGCGAAAAAAAGGTGGGCAGAGCATTTCCGCAACAGTTTTTTCATCAATAAATAGGCATCCTAATAGACTGCCCCATGAGATATCACACCCTCTCTGCTGCACAACTTACACCTTGAAGAAACCATATAGGCATCACCTTTTGTCCAAGCGGTAAGGCACCGGACCTGATCAATACCTGCAGAAATCTACACGGCCGGCGATCATGTTTGATGGAGTAGCTCGCCAAACTCTTCCAGTCCTATGTGTAAAGAAAAAAAATCCGCAAGACTAGTTCGAAGCATGCATCAACCATCTGTTACAAAAAAGAAGGAAAAAGGAACCCGCCATCCGGGACACCCTGGAGGAATATCCCTGTTTTATCAATTGCTGGAAAGAATCCTGGCTAGAATCCTTCTCATTCGCCTGATGATCACTTGGATCAAGGTGGCGAGTATCGATGATCATCTTGAGGGTTCTGACAGATTCCCATAATCATGGTAAATGGGTAAACAAGGCTGCGTTCTGCAATTGCTGTCCTGGAGATTAGTAGCACCTACCCTACCATCATGATGGCAACCTCTTCATCCGAGGGTGTCGACTTCAGGCTAAACCAAAGTAGTCGAATAAGCCCATGACTTCTTGTTAGTTGTTTGCTGATACTGTGCAGCAAAGCATGGACCTGTTCTCATCTGCCTACTGCACTTTGTCTTGATCCTCAGCACAAAAATACTGTAGTCATGTACCAACCTGCTCCTGGGAAACCATTTGTGAAACCATCTATCATGTTTAAAGACCCGAGACTAACAGCGTCGTCTAATTTCCCTTTTTTGGGGGCAGCACCTTGTCCCGTGATGTGCTCATTGATGGTCATCTTCATCGCTGATAGACGAACGAACGACCCGGGTCGTCTTCTCGGTCTTAGCCGTTTTCTCAATCCGCCCTCATTACTGCTCTGTCACTCAGGCGACGCACTGCATGGTAGCACACTTCTAAATAATAAGAATCTTAGTTTCTTTGGAGGTGAAAACAAGCTTTGATCACGTTTGATCAAGTTGTTGGCAGCCTTTGAGGGCATTCTTGGATTGCTTCTGGCTTCATTGCAAAATGCGCATGTTATTCCATCACTAACGCTTACATTCAGGGCTCTACTTCATTTCAGTAAAAATAACGGAGCACTTTGTGCCAGTTTACATGGGCGGCCTTTGGAAATCAACGCCTCAAATGCGCCCGGTGACTTATACTCAGCGTAGATAGCCGTTTTGAAAAGATTAAATTTTTGACCGAACCTTCTACTATTCTGGTGTGAAATCTGTAGTTGCCTAGAATTTTCATTGAATTTCGTTTCCTTTACTTGATACAACCCGGTACAGCGTGTCCCAAAAACTCGTACCATCATGAGCCAAACTCTTTCCCGTCTATGTGTAGTAAACGAAAAAAATCCGCAAGACTAGTGCGAAGCATCATCAACCTCTGTTGCCAAAAAAAAGGAAAAAGGAAACCGCCACGCCGGTGACAACCACTGCGGACATATCCCTGTTAGCATTGCTGGAAAATCCTGGCTAGAATCCTTCTCAATCGCATTGTTGATCACTTGGCCAGGTGGCGATTATCGATGATCATCTTGATGTTCTAGACAGATTCCCAGTATCATGTAATTGGAGTAAAACAAGTATTCGTTCTGCAATGCTTGTCCTGGGATAGTTCACCTACCCGTACCATCATGAGTTGCAAACTCTTCAATCCGAGGCGACTTCAGGCTAAACAAAGTAGTCCGAAGAATAGCCCATGCTTCTTGTTAGTGGTTGCTGATGACTGTGCAGCAAGCAGGACTGTTCTCATCTGCCTATGGCAACTTTGTCTTGATCATCAGCACAAAGAATACTGTAGTCATGTACCAACCTGCTCCTGGTAAGCCGATAGGATAAACCACTATCGTGTTTAAAGACCAGAATGCTAACAGCAGTCGTCAAGTTCCCATTTTTGGGGAGCAACCTTGGTCCCGTGATGTGCTCATTGATGGTCATCTTCATCACTGATAGACGAACGAACGACTCCCGGTCGCTTCTCGGTCTTAGCCGTTGTATCATCGGCCCTCATTCGCCTGTCACTTCGCGACGCACTGCATTGTACAAACTTCTAATATATAGAATCTTATTTCTTTGGAGGTGGAAAACAAGTTTTGATCACGTTTTTGATCAAGTTTTGGCAGCCTTTGAGGTCATTTCTTTGGATTGCTTCTGGCTTCATGCAAAATGCGTCACGGTTTATTTCATACGAACTGCTTACCATTCAGGTCTCCTACTATCATTTCAGGTAAAAATACGGATCCGTGGTGCCAGTTTACAGGGCGGCCCTTTGGGATCAACTCAAATGGCGCACTGTGAACTTGTGACTCGCGTAGATCCCGTTTTGAAAAGAGAAATTTGACCGAACCTTCTTTAGATATGCCTGTTGTGGAAATCTAGTAGTTTCCTATAATTTTCATTGAGTTCGGTTTCCTTTACTTCGATGCCCCTGTCAGCGTGTCCCAACAAAAACCCGTACCAATCTGATGCCAAACTCTCCAGTCTATTGTAGTAAAGAAACAAATCCGCAAGACTCTTTCGAAGCCATGCTCAACCATCTGTACACAAGAAAGGAAAAAGAAACCCGCCAGCGGTGCAACCCCAACACTGGAGGAATATCCCTGTTATCAATTGTTCTGGAAAGATCCTGGTATATCCTTCTCAATCGCCTATGATCATTGTATCAAGGGGCGAGTCATCGATGATCATCTTGAGTGTTCTGACAGATTCCCAGTAATCATGGTAAGGGATTAAACATGATGCTTCTGCATGGCTGTCCTGGATTAGTATCAACTACCCGTACCATCATAGCAAACTCTTCAATCCGAGGCGACTCCTGCTAAACCAAAGTAGTCGAAGAATTAGCCCATGACTTCTTGTTAGTTGTTTGCTGATACTGTGCAGCAAGCATGGACCTGTTCTCATCTGCCTATGGCAACTTTGTCTTGATCATCAGCACAAAGAATACTGTAGTCATGTACCAACCTCTCCTGGGAAGCCATATGTGAAACCATCTATCAGTGTTATGTTAAGACCAGAAGCGGAACAGCAGTCGTCAAGTTCCCATTTTGGGGAGACCTTGTTTCCCGTGAGTTGCTCATTGATGTCTCTTCATCACTGATAGACGAACGAACGAACTCCGGGTCGCTTCTCGGTGCTTAGCCGTTTGTATCATCGGCCCTCATTACTCTCTGGCACTTCGCGACGCACAGCATTGTACAAACTTTCTAATCTATTAGATGTCCTTAGTTTCTTTGAGGTGAAACAAGTTTTGATCACGTTTTGATCAAGTTTTGGCAGCCTTTGAGGTCATTTCTTTGGATGCTTCTGGCTTCATTGCAAAATGCGCACGGTTATTTCATAACTAACGCTTACCATTCAGGTCTCCTACTATCATTCAGGTAAAATGACGGAGCACTTGTGTCCAGTTTTTACATGGCGGCCTTTGGGAATCAACCTCAAATGGCCGCCCTGTGACTTGTGACGTCATCGTTAGATAGCCGTTTGAAAAGATGAAAATTTTGACTCCCGCGAACCTTCTTTAATATGCTAGATTGTGAAATCTGTAGTTTCTAGATTTTCATTGAAGTTCGGTTCCTTAACACCTACTTCGCTACACCTGTTACAGCGTGTCCCACAAAAACCGCAACACAAGGTGCCAGGCGCCATAAGTTTTGAACAAAACCAAATGACTACTTTTCGTTGTTGGTAAGATAGGAGTGTTAGCTAATGTCCCTGAAACGTTCATAAAGATCGGTCATATTTTGTAAATATGAACCCAGAAATCAAGTACCTGCAGGAACCCATTTTACCAAAATTGAGGCCTATAGTAACGACAAATGCGGCACTGTACTTTTGGAGTGCATAACCACCAATATGAATATCTCTAATTCTAACCCTGTTTTTCTTTTTTTTTTTAATACATGTGCTTAACAAATATTAACATAAGAATGTTTCCATTGCTAATCACAGCTAATAAGCGCACAGATATAACAGACTTAAAAGATGGAATTAGGCCTGTATGAACAACAAACACGTATTTTCCAAATTAGACAGCATTGATTCTAGAGCTAATCAATCACATCCTCTTTTATGTCAACATTGAGTTTGTTCGATTAATAGTCGTAGTTTTATCTCTGGTTTTATCCTATATCGTCTTGAATTGGGTATTTTAACACCAATGTTTTTATATACCTGTTTTAATAATCATTATGTAAATGCAGTTATTTTATCAGTAGAAGTTTGTGTTCTGCCAAACATTTGGCAAGTTAAATAAATGGATTTGCCATAAACTTGCATTTGCCATCTGTTCTTCAGTGCCACTCTGGTTACCCAGCTCCCGTTTTAGGTCGTCCGATAGTAATACCTTTATGGCAGCATGATCCGTGTGTCGTCGTCGTCGTCCGTCGGCGCGGCGGCGGCGTCGTGACTTTTCTTGTGAACAAAGTATCTCTGGAATATGTGCGAGCTACAGGGCTGACTTGGTGGAAGGGTGCGGGGGTTACATATTCTCGAACTGATTAAATTTCACAGTGTATATGTATTCTAAGTACCTAATTTGCATAATTAATTAGTCATATTTGACCTATTTATTCTGATTTCATTACACTTTTTTGTGAATCACAGTATCTGGAGATCTGTAAGTCACACAGAGCCGAAACTTGGTGGAGGGGGTGGCGGGTTAAGGATTCTCAAACTGATCGATTTACAATAGTATATATGCATTCAAGTACCTAATTTGCATAATTAATTAGCATATTTTACTATTTTTCTTGATTTCATTGACACTTGTGAACAAAATTCTGGACATCTGTTTTTCACACAGGGCTGAACTTGGAGGGATGCGAGGTTACAGATTCTCGAACTGATTCGATATACAACAGTACATTGTCCTGGGTTATGGGACCTTGTCCCTTGGTATAAGACTTGTCCTGGGGGTATGGGACATTGTCCTGGGATATGGGAACATTGTCCTGGGGTATGGAACATTGTCCTGTGGTATGGGACTTTCCTGGGGTATGGGACATTGTCCTGGGGTATGGGACCTTGTCCTGGGGTATAGGACATGTCCTGGGGTATGGAACATGTCCTGGGGGTATGGGACATTGTTCTGGAGGTATGGGACATTGTCCGGGAGGTATAGAAACATTCCTGGGGTATGTGCATTGCCCTGGGGTTGGGGATATTGTCCTGGGGCATGGGGCATTGTCCTGGATATGGGACATTGCCTGGAGGTCTTGGGACATTGTCCTGGAGGTAGGGCTTGTCCGGAGGTATGGGCCTTTGTCCCTGGGTGTGTTTTTAAAAAAAAAAAAAATGGACAATTGTCCTGGGGATATGGGACATTGTCCTGGGGTATGGGACATCGTCCTGGAGGTATGAGACCTTGTCCTGGGTATGTGACATTTGTTACCTGGAGGTATGGACATATCCTGGAGGTAGGGACATTGTCCGGGAGGATTGGGACATTGTTCTGGGAGTTTGGGACATTGTCCTGGTTATAGGACATTGTCCTGGCTGTATGGGACACTGTCCTGGTGTATGGGAACCTTGTCCTGGGGTATGAGAAATTGTCCTGGGGTATGGGACATTGTCCTGGTTATGGGCCATTGCCCTGGGTATGGGACCTTGTCCTGGGGTATGGGACATTGTCCCTGGGTATAAGACATTGTCCCTGGGTATGGGACATTGTCCTGGTGTTATGGACATTGTTCTGGGGAATGGGAAACATTGCCCTGGGGTCTGGTACATTGTCTTGGGGAGAGAAACATGTCCTGGGGATATGGGACAATTGGTGCGTGGAGGTATGGACATTGTCCAGATGTATGGTACATTTGTCCTGGAGGTATGGGACATTGTCCTGGGTTATGGAAAATTGTCCGGGGTAGAGATATTTCCCTGGGGTATGGGACAGTTCCTGAGTATGGGACATTTTCTGGAGGTATGGGAGAATGTTCTGGAGGTATGGGAACATTGTCCTGGAGGTATAGGACATTGTCCTGGAGGTTGGACATAGTCCTGGGATATGGGACATTGGTCCTGGATGTTGGACATTGTCCTGGAGGTCTGGGAACTAGTCCTGAGGTATAGGACATTGTCCTTGGGTATGGGACATTGTCCTGGGGTTATGGGACATTGTCCTGGGATAGGGCCATTGTCCTTGGTTATGGAACATTTGTCTGGGATCTGAGACATTGTCCTGGAGGTAAAGGACATTGTCCTGGAGATATTGGACATTGTCCTGGAGTAATGGGACTTGTCCTGGGGATATGTGGACATTGTCCTGGAGGTTATGGGCCTTGTCCTGGGGTATTGGACTTTTTCCTGGTTGGGAAACATGACCTTGTTTTACATGATTATTTTTAGCATTGTTTTATATGTTCTTGCTGACTCGAATACATTTTTAGGTTGAGCTGTAACCAAAACTGAATGGGGGGGTGTGCATCTTCAGAAATGATTCGAGAAACCAACATACATCGTACGACCTATTTGGGACCGCCCGTCCCTATTTTTGTAAAATGGGTCCTTCGGGTTACTAGAGTTGTGGTCATATCTTAAAAAAATCTTGGACTCCATCATTATTATTTTTTTCTGGGACCATGAGCTAACAGTCCTATGTTTCCAATAAACCACAAGTTAGTCATGTGCTTTTGTTTCAAAATTTATTTATTTATTTATTAACAGTTGTCCATTAACATAAATACACACATAAAAAAGGGACCAGCAGGCAGAGGATGCCCAGGGCAAACAAAGTGAGACCCGGACATCTGAAGATGTGCATACCCCACCTCTGCCTACTGGTCAATATACAATACAAAATGACTAGAGTTAAAAATTAGAAATATTATTAAAATGACATAAAAACATATCATAAAGCACCAGCAAGGAGTAGTCCCCTCATGCACACACCACCAGCAAAACGCATTAAACCTCCCTCACCCACAAAATACAACACCCCACAAACACACATAGGCACACACCTGCACACACATCCCCTGCATACACTTATAGAACCCACACCACACACCAATTGGCACACTATCACATGAAAATATTGTAACTGAAAGAACTATTGCACACTTCACATACCGTCCAGAAATTGCACTAAAAGCACAAGATAGTGTTCCCCCCCCCGCACACATGGAAATTTACAAATGTATTGAATTTTGTATTTAAATGTCACGCAATTTTAAAACTTGAACCACTAAAAGTATTGCACCAAGGGAATGGTGACATGGTTATGGTAAATCAACCATTTCTTAGGACGTGCTGAACTGAGTTGTAGCGTAGGGCATCGGTTCTTGCTTTGAGGTGGTGGAATTTGATATGTTGAGTGTGTTCTTGTGTTCACCTGGATTTTATTCAGGGAGGTCAGGGAAACGGTACAACCAACAGTGCCAATGCACTTGGCCAAAGACAGATGGACATTTTATTTGTCTCTGGGATAGATAACCAAGTTGAGACGTTCTAAGCGGGCACTATAGTCTTGTTTCTCTACCCCTTTGGTGAAGAATTGGCTCTGGTAGCATTTTCTTTGCCACGTTTCAGTGCATTTTTAAGGTTTAGGGTATTAGGATACCAAACTGGTGAACAAAGTCAAGATTGGGAGAACCCATGGTACGTTATAATTGGAGGAGAACATCGTATGACTTTCACCGTCTACATGCCTAATGAAACCAATAATTTGTTACTCCTAGCAACAGCATCTTTAACTTGAATGTCCCCTTTCAGATCTTTGGTAAATGATGACACCAAGAAGGGGCAGAGAATCACCTTTATCTAGGGCAACATCATTAATAGAGTAAGAGGACGGGATAATAGTACGTTTTTCTAGAATTTGACATGAATTACATTTGGTGGGATTTAACGAAGTGCATTTTTGGTGACCAGCTGTAATAATTTTTTAGATCAGATTGTAACTCCTTAACATCAACATCACTTTGAATTGTACGATATAAAAATGTTTCATCAGCAAACTGTCCCGCTATGCAGTAGAAGTGCTGTCCTAGATCATTGACATAAATGTGAAAAGAGTGGACCCACACAGACCCCTGAGGGATCCCAGAGAGAACGGGAACCCAATCAGCATTGTTGACACTCTGAGGTACCCCTTTGGACACGGCCTAAAACAAAGATGTGATCCAGGAGAGCAGCTGACCCTAAATACATATTTTTTACTGAGTTTGGAAATTATGTGTTATTTTGATATAGAGGTCAAATGCCTTACTTTAATCAAGTGAAATAAGATCGCTTTGGTGTAAAGCTACTGTCCAGAAGTGGCCAAGAGTCATTGGTTTTTTTATCAAGCAACAATGTGCAGCAATGAGAGTCCGTTTAGCCTGTTGGCTGTTAGAAAGAAGACCATTATTTGCGAGGTGGGCCTGAAACACACTATACCACTATGATACTCTCAAGCATTTTGCAAATTATACTAGTTAATGCCATCGGCCTGTAATTAGTAAAAACAGAACGATACTCCTTTTTTGTAAATGGGAAACATGTTGGCACGCTCCACACTTGGAAGCGCTGGAACCAAGTGTTTTGCGTGTTTGTTTTTGGACACACTGTATATAGCTAGCATACCCAGATAGGTCTGGGTCAACATTCGAGTAATGGAAATAGACCTTAACCCCCGGGGAGGGTTCTTGGATTGTTCAGGTACCCATCGCTCGGTTCCAAAGAAGGGAGGGACTAGCTGCAAATTAGCCGGGACTACCGCTAGGGGTATCAAATTCACAATAATCAAGTTTTAGTCCCCGCTAGGGGTATCGAATTCATTGTATTGTGACTGGTTCAATGATACCCATGGAAAAATTAACCTAAACATCAGCAAAATAACCCTGACTGTGTAATTTTTCTTGCAGTAGCACAATGTGTTCATTTGTTTGTTATATTGGCCTATCTTAAAGGTTTATTTTTTATTCCGTATTGAGAACAGGTCCCGCACGGGGTATTAATTTCACTGCAAATTGGTGCGTTAGTGGTATATTTTCACTGAAAACTGTCATAATTTCACAAAAAACTGCTTCCCGTTAGGGCTATATTTTACTGAAATTGGTCCCGTTATGGGTCACTTCAGAACCCTGGAACGAGCATGGGACCCAACAACCCCTGAAGAACCCTCCCTGGGTTAAACATATCCTCGTTATCCTGATAATCACGCGAGTCTCTGCGTGTATCGCTGAGAGAGTTTATTTATCCAATGTTCCTAGCTTTTGCAGTAGGTCTCAGTGGTACAAATCTTTTCATTTTACTTGTTTGCGGTAGATCTCAGTTTTAGAATATTTTCATTTTACCTGTTTTCTCGGTTTCTGTGTCAAATCAACACTTCCGACTTAACGTCATAAACTACATGTACCTACTTTAAGGGAGAGTATGGGTTCTGAATAACTGAACTTTATTTTTTTTTTAATTTTCCTAAATAGTGGTATTTTACATGTCTAGTTGTGCTCTGGTTGCCACATTAACCACACATGACCTCTGATTGGCTAACCAAACACGTTTCTCCTGAAACGGCGTAAATTCGAGGTGCCCAAAAGTATACGCACTTCATAATCATAGTGTTGGGCACCACATATTTGGTTTACCTATCGTCGTATTTGGGTGATGTATCATTAATATTAACATAAGCATGCGCACATTTGTCCTAGTTTCTCAACGCGCATCGCCACTATTCTGGCTTAAATTTCTCCTTTTTTCTCATCTCATCTGCAAAATATTTTGACTGTCTTTCCAATTATGATGCTACATGATAAACATGGTTTCTTTACCGTAACCGGAAAATAATTTGTACAGTAATCTATGGGATATTGTAATACACACAATTACCGCTCACATTAAAATTAAGCACCTTCATTTTTGTTTATGATTCACTATAGATATCCTCGAGAATAGGTTATCGTCAAAATTTTAGTTGATTCCAATGGTGTGTTCTGATGTTATGAGCAAATGTTTGTGCCACCGTGTTGCCATTTCTGTTCATTTTGAAAATACAAAATTACAAGTTTCTTGCAGAGTAAAGCTGCATATAAGATACCTAGATAAAGCACACATGCTATATACTTAGCCCACCGGTTTAGATGATAATTAGAATCTCAGTCTTTCTAGGTAAGTGGGGGACGAGGCTGAGGATCACGAAATGCCAATTTAATCAAGATGACGTATGCAATTTCTGCCAGGGGCCGAATTGAAATCATTATTTGTACAGAATAAAGGATTTGACATTAAATTTGTGTAAGAAGACCATGTATTATTTGATCACCAGTCAACAGGGTTTCGCTCGAGAGTTTGGCGATCTTGTAGTAAAGATCTAATGGACTGGGCATGGCAATCAGAAGGGATGGGAATGGCTCCGGATTAGCCATTTTTGGACCCTACTTTATACTACGATCGGGGGGCGTTTCCCCAGCTACGCGCCTTTTGAAACATGGTAAACTGAACTTTCAAAAAAGGGGACGACCTTCCCGGTGATGTGCTACCTTAAAAACAACAACTTACATTGACCCAAAAACCAACGCTGCGTTAATTTTAAAGCGCCATTTTTGCAGTTTCGATTGGGTATCTTTGTAGACTTTTACCCAATTCGTGCAAAACAAATTTTATTAAACCAAAAAAAAAAAGCAATATCTTGACTACTAAAATAGCATTTAGAAATTGGTTAATTAAAAAGTAGTAACTCATTTGAAACAATCGCCAGATTTGGTACAGGGTCCACTGGAAAAGAACTTTACATCTGCAGGGCTTGTGCATTTTACAGACAACTACAACGAACGAGTTTTGTGCAAAACCGTTCTAATTTTACGTTCTTCAGTTCAGTAAGGAAGCCTTTAGTGTATCATATAGTGCACAGACTAAATGGCTAGATGTGTAACTTTTTGATTGGATAATTTGTGTTTCCAATCAAATGATTTGAAGCACAATCCCCTACCAATCAAGTTCGTCATTTTTTTTCTGATCCTCCTCCTGCACTGTACACTTCGGGTGATTAATTACATATTAGCGGAATGTAATTAATATTTAAACAAGTTTATTTATAACTTTTATGACTTATATCTCGTTGTCTTGTATACGGTTTTAATTTGCTACAATTCCATCTATGTAACGTTAATATTTGTATGAAATTGAAAATAACATAAAGCCACGAAAAAGGCCACACAGCTTGCAACATTGGCAAAATTGACAAATAAATATTGTAACATGTGTAAAACATCAAGCTTCTTTGAATCGTGGAATTTTATCCTTGCTCACAATCTGTAAACAGCGAGTAAGTGGGAAGATAAAAGGTCCATAAAGCTACAAACTAATTACAGAAATTCTATTGATGTCTGATTAATGATGTGGGCAATAATACAAGGTCATGACCAAAACGGAACAGGATAATGTGTTTTAGAGCCGATCAATAATGATACTAATAATAGACACCTTTCAATATAGTCTGTAGGTTTGTGCAATAAAAGTCATTTACAACTTTACTTGAATTAAAAGTAAAGTTATAAATTGCGTTGTAAAACCGTGTACCGATATTGTCAAAAAGGGTACTGGTAAGTGTGATAATTGGAAGCTGTCAACGTAATCTATTTAAATCGGATTTATGAAATCACGGTATAGGAGTTAATGTTAAAAGAGTTAATTTATCATTTGGTATCACTGTCATAGCGATTAATTATCAAAATTGGAAAGCTGTGGTATCACGGAATATAGTATTGACAGTGTCATGACCAAGTTTGACAGAACAACTTTTAACTTGCTTGTACTTAGTTCTCTATTCGTTACATTTCTTAGCAAAAACAACCATGGCCATATTCGTATAGCTGTTGTTTAAGGGGGAAAACTACATGGATAGTATATAGTAGACATTTACACAGCCAGATTCTTACTCACGGTGTATTACCACAGAGCTTGAGCTACTCCATGTGTACTCCAAGGTCCAAGGGTACTCCTTCACGCAAGTCGATACAAAATCTACAGCTAACTTGTGAAGCACACTAGCCTCTGGGTGCATAACAAATAGGTATAGGCCTACTTAGTGGTACCTATCAAGTAGTGTACTCTGCAGTTGCCTGTTAGGTGACTGACAGGTACACTTGTAGGCCATTAGAAGTGGAGTACCTCTACAGCTACTCGGGAGTACCTTCACAGGTATTTCCCTACCAGCTGATGCCTATAATTGCCAACACTTTGGCGAACTTAGTAATATTTATATTTGCGTTGAGAACCACCAAAACCCTTATATATGACATTTTGTGTAAAAACATATAACAGAGGTGGCCAAAATTGGACAGCATTCCTAAAATAATCACACAGAATATTAAAGGTCATTTGCATAGGAGACCCCACACAGGTTCTCTCCCATGGGGTGACAAGTGATGAATAGTGGTTAAAGGTCCCTTGAAATGCAAATAGAATTGATGTGATTTGTGTCAAGTCTACAAGGAGGGACCATAAAGCATTCAAAATTTGGGTTGGTGATGACATCATTAATTTTGTGATACTATTGATTTATCAGATAGTAACAGAAAAGTCCAGGTGACTGGTGTGAATCTATTCATGGTACTGACTGATAATCAATAGTTTCACAAATGATGTCACTGGTAGTGTATTCTTTCTGCTGGCCCTGTTTATTGCAATGTTTATTGCAAAAGATTTGGAGTAGGTTTATCATCTCATTTCCTGGGACCTTTAAGGTATACTGCGTGTGTACCTAGGTAGATGATTTCCCCTAGTTTTGCGGCCGGCAATGTGGGGAGTTTTCGTAACCTGACCCATCTGACACACTTTTTTTCTGACACACTTATGAATTTGGAAACCCTTCACGGAATAGCACACAAGTTTATTCCGTTAATGTTTCCGAATTCATAAGTGTGCCAGAAAAGAGGTGTGTCAAATGTGGTCAGGTTACGGAAACTCCCGGCAATGTGCTACCCGTGCGGGTGCACACTCCATTGCTACTCAACAGGTACTTCAAAGGTACTCCTATGAAGAATTAAGGATTTCACATTAAATTTATGTAAGCAGACCAAGTCACAGTGTTTCGTTCCAGGTTTCGCGATCTTGTAGTAAAGATCTAATGGACTGGACATCAGTGGATAAGTTAGCTCTTTTTTGGATTCTATTTACCCTCCAATCAGGACAGCTGTTCCTCAGCTACGCGCCTGATAACCATGGTACAGTGAACTTTCAAACAAGGAGGACTAACCTTCCCCGGTGTGTTACCTTAAAGCAACAACTTTATTGATCCAAAACACCAACATCTACAACTATTTGCTTTCGCGTGTTTTGAAGGAGCCAGTTTTTGCAGCTACCTTTGCAGTATCTTCACTAGTACAGGCAAACTTTGGCCCATAGTGGGCGCCAAACATTCCATTGTTGTTTACCTTTTTCTGATATATAACTTTCAAGCTTTGTAATATTTATATTTGATTTGAGTATCACCAAAAATCTTTATGACATTTTGTGTAATGTCTACCTATGAAGGCTACTGGTGTAATCGAGTGGTATGACAAACAACTTAATAGTCTCATCTCAAAACCAAGGCTAATATCCGTGTTTTGGCAAGAGACTTCAACTGTTACCATCGTGAATGGTTGTTCAGTAAAAGCCCCTACTGATTTTGAAGGGAAGACAGTTTCCAATCTATGCTTGTCCGTGATGTCTCCCAAATTGTTGATGATCCCACTCATCAGCTCGGAAACCGACTGGAACTCATCCTGAGTGATGCTCTAAACATGTTTTTTCCAGGTTCCATAATCCACAGCCTCGGTATATCCAATTGTCTAGTCCAGGCTATGCTGTAAGTTGCTTCATAGTCTGAAACTCCAACTCCAAGACAAATATGGCTGCATAACCAGGCTTGTAACAAGTTGGGGTGGAGCGGACGCCTTGCCTTGCGATGCTTTGCTGGCTATTTCAACCAATGCCGGCTGTAGCCCTCCTCATGTAATAGCCATCTTCGTCTGTCCTGTGCCACTCTTGTCGCAAGTGGTGCCAATAAATGTGATATCATCTCTCCCTCTACGTTTCTGTCTTCCCCTACGCTTTCCTGTCCTAGGTTGCCATTCGGTGATTCTTACAGTTCCACCTAATTGTCTGCTCTCCTTGCGACATGCCCCCCAACTCCATTTTTGCCCTCTTTAAATTTTCTCTATGACATCTTTGACTTTGGTTTTGGTTCTCACTGAGCTTGTTAATTCTGTCCCTCATGGTATATTTACATCCCGCCTCTCTCAGGGCCGGCTGTGCTTGACTAGTTTGTTCTAGTGTTTGTGGTGGACAGTTCGCAGCCGTAATGTCATTGTTGGTAATACACTTGGTTTTATACCCTCTTTGCTTAAGGACAGGGTTAGTTTTTTGTCACATCGAATCTCTTTTATACCTTCCAAAGCCGACCAGCCATGCTTTTATCCTTATAAGGACTCTCTTTTGTGGTGTCTTTCATTTTTAAAGACTGGCCAAGATACTGTGTAGTTCTCCCCTTTCAATCTTTTCATGAATCAATTTCATGGCTCATTGGTTTCACAGTTTGTCATGTATTTTGTTTTTCCTAGTGTATTTTTAGACCATCTTCTGCTTTCTGTATTCATCGCCTTTTAGTTTGACGCCCTATGTCCCTTGACTTATGTCAGCAGAGCAACATCATCGGCAAATCTTTAATTCTGTGAGCCACTCCCCATCTATGTTAATCCCATGTTTCTCCAAGTCATCTGTTGAAAACATACTCCATAGCTGTTGTGAATTTTTGGGGATATTTATCCCTGTCCTCACTCCCGTTTATGTGAATTTGTCTTGAAACATCATTGTCCAAGTAGATTGACGCAGTTTGCATTTGTATAGATGTTCTTCTATTATTTGGTACATAAGTTCATGTACTCAAGTTTTCCTTAGTGCAGCAACATTCAGAGTGTTCAACAGAGCGAAAGCTTTTTCGTAATCGATGACCCTACACCATATTTAGCTGATACTCATTTGCCTTCTCAATCAGCTGATTCAAGGCATGAAGAGGTCAATAGTTGAGTATCCTCCTCTAAATCATGCTTGTTCTCTCGCTGTTGGTTTTCATTTTTTTTCTAGTATCTCCTGTATCTCTTTGAATTATTCTGGAAAATCTTGTATGCCTGTGAGAGTAACTTAGTGGCGGGGGGGGGAGGGGGGGGGGGGGGGGGGGTGGGGGGGGTTTAATTTGTTAGTCCGCCTTATCCTCCTTCTTGTGAGGAGAATATTTTTGCTTCCTTCCACTTCACAACAATTTTCTTGGCTTCTGAGGATTTTGTTGTATAGTTTTCACCCTTTGTACATTATCACTTCGCCTCCTAGTTTAAGTATGTCGCTTGAGATGTAATCTGTGCCCGGTGCCTTATAATCTTCATCTGTTTTATTGCTGTTTCCACTTCCCCTGTTGTGATATCTGGTACTTCAGAGTCATCAGGTGATGTTCAGATGATACTGCTATCTGTTACCAGTAGTATCCACTGTCTTGGAACTGTACAGGCTCTTGAGTAGAAATCTGCACATATATTCAAATTTTCTTCCTGTCAGTAGTGATGTCTCCATCTTTTCGTTTCATTTGACTAATTCTTGTTTTTTCTAACTGTTCATTTTGGTTATTTGCTTTGGGCCTTTCCACTCTCAGGATGTTTCGATTTGCTCCTTTTTTTCTCCGTCTGGTCCTTTCTCTCTTCTTTTTCTTACTGTTTTAACTAGTTCAGAGTATTCTACTTTCTGAGTGAGTGTTGGTTCCTAGTTCTCTGAGTTTCTTCCTCTTCTTATCAAGCTCTTCAATTTGCTTGTCCTCCTCAGTTGTTTCTTTATCTCTCTCTCCCTTGGTGCTTATTCATTACTACTTCCATTATTGTTTTGGATATAAGCTCATATTTTGTATCTATTCCACTTCTTCATGTCCAACAATCAAATGGTTTTTTAACTCCAGTTGGAATCAGTTTTCCTCTCTTTCATTTAAGATGTTGAGTTGTTTCTCTTTTGATTTTGATGAATTCAGCTGCTATTTCCTGTCCTATTCTGTATCTTTGCTCTGACCATCCTATGGTCACTGCCACATGATATCGCCTTTCGTGATGACAAACATCCTCCACAATTCCCACGTTGACTACAGACACAAAATCAATTGATGTCTTTGTTTTTCTTTGACTCTCCCAGGTTCAGTCTCTGGTTGAATTTTTCGTAAAGTGACGGTTGGTAATAATTGGTTTTTTGTTGTGCTGCGAATTCAAGTAGCATGTGTCCTCAGCTGGTTCCCTTTCACCAAATCCGACCTTCCAATGCTGTCTTCTCCCGGTTGTCTTACTCCTATCTTGGCTTAGACAGTCTCCCATTACTATGTGAAAACGCAGATTTTATTTTCTTCTAATTGCTTTATCCTCCTCCTACATCTCCTTCAACTCATCGTCCTCATACTCACTTGCAGGTGCATACACTTGAATTATGTTCAGCTGCTGGCCTCTTGATAGTTGTACTTTTAAAGAACTGACGCTGTGTCGACTAACTTTCACATCCTTTATATAGTCTTTGATCTTTGAGCGGACGCCCCCCCCCCCGCAATTCCAAAAAGTCCCCCAAACCCTAAAAAGGGCTAAAGGCCATAACAATAGATGTTGCGAGCAGGCGAGACAAAAATTAGGGGGGGTTTGTGATCTTTGTCGAAAAAGGTCACACATTCCATAAAAAGTACACTTTCCCAAATCCCTTTTTTAAAAAAAGCCGCCTCTCCTAAAGAATCCTGGTCCGGGCCGTGCATAGCAAGCTGGCTGGATATGGCTTGATAAGAACATCCCTAAGAGGGCTTGTATCAACTTCGGTCACAACAGATCGGTCGATGATATGCCACCAATTCCCCGTGAAATCTACTATACTTCATTGTTGACCATCCTGCTTGGTGGCACTGACCTGCAAAAGGCTCTGAAGAAGGATAAAACCTGGAGACGTTGGAGATACCTTCTGAATCCCCCCCCCCTTGAGTGCAACAATCAAGGAATGAATCATCTGTCTCTCTCGTCTTTACTGCTCATAAATCCCACGGCAGGGCTAAAATGACGAAACTTTGCATTCTGTTCAAAGGCTTGGTGGTGATAGTTGATTAATGGATAAAATTCGAAAATCTGAGATACCATTGTTTAAATATGATTCCAGCCTTCAAAGGAGTGCCTTTGACTCTTTTTCAGCGGTAAGTAAACCCATTCATGTAGTTAAAACAATGAATGAACTACCCACCTTCCACCCAGGACTGTCTCAAGTGCTCCAAGTATCTTCGGCCAAAACAGGAAATAGGAGCTACGAAGCTTATAGCAACAAAACCTCTGGTTCGGTGGTATTCCAACTTTAGTACTCGGCCGCTGCTGTGATCTTGTCTCCCACGTGCCTGTCTCTTCAATTGTGTTGCCTTGAGAGTGGAACGTAGCTGATGTAATTACATGCTTCAAGAAGGGTGATAAATATTCTCCAGACACTATCGTCCTATCCCCCTTTCTGTCTGTTCTGTCGAAGGTCATGGAAAGGTTCGTCATATATGGAAACATCTGGAACGCCACAGACTCATCTCTGAACAGCAGCTTTGTTCCAGGGCAGGACACTCCACCTCAGGCTCGCATACATATCTCAACGTCTCAGTAATACCATCAGTGACAAGAAAGAATCCCGAATGGAGTGCCTGAATATCATCAAATCATTTGAAAGAGTGTGACACCCAGGTCGCCGGGCTAAACTCCGTGTCCTTGGCTTTGCTGGTAAGCTGCTAGACTGGTTACCGGACTACTTAAGAGATCGCTACTTGAAGGTTGTCATGAATGGCAAATCCACAAGGATCCATCCGCGGCCCCCCTTCTATTCATCATTTTTATCGACGACATCACCAGGTTCTCTCAAACACTGCAATTTATTATGCTGACAATGACATTTTTATCAACTACATCGCCCAGGGCCTCTCAAACACTCCCATCTTTTATGCTGACGATGTTACCCTCACGATTTTCATTAAGTCTAAAGAGGATAGGCGTGCTGCTGCTGCCTCTAAACCAAGACATTGCACAACAATTGAAAACTGAGCTACTCCCTGGAATGGTCTCTTTAGCGCCGAAAAATCTAAGGTCGTCACAATATCCAATCGGTGAGTTGCACTATACTAGACAACCATCCTACTCTCCAATTCTTTGGTACAACATCTGCAGAGGCAGAGAATGTAGATCTTCTTGGCCTCACTTTAATCAAAGATCTCGCCTGCTAAATGGATATGTATACAAGAAATGCAAATTTGAAGACCTAATCCAAGAGCGACAGAAATGTATCTTGAGGTACGGATACACGTATTTACAGATTTGTTGCTAGAAATCTCGATTTAGACATAAATTTAAAAAATAAGAAAACCAAACAAACTATCTCTGTATGTGTGTGTTTGTCAATTTGGTTAAAATTTGGTTGCATTCTGCAATTACACTCATTTAAAGAGAATAGGTTCGATTCCAATCAAAGCTGGATCGAAGATGTGACATGATCTCATGTTATAGGTCAAGAGGGCATATGTGGTCAAGGTATAAATAGGCTAAAATGTTATTTAGCTCAGTTTTGCATTTATTTCAAGCGGATAGGTGCAAACACCCTAACTTCACCATGCAATACCAGCTTTTGTACCCCTTTCTCTCTTGCCAATGTTGGCAAATATGCATTCATTAAAGGCTGACTCAGAGATTTCGAAATATATATTTTTGTGTAGTAATTAAAAATAGTTAACAGGAACTAAAGATACTCACTTAAAATGCTCAATTCCAAAGTTAGAGATGAATATGATTTTTCGTTTTCATGCAGTACACATTTATGTACAGTATAACAGTGCCATAGGATACCGTGCATAACAAAATTTCCGGATCCGGTGTGAAAGTAATCATAGTCCGGCAGGTATCATAGTCCGGGCTTCATAGACGACAACGGAATAAAGCGTGAAACTAATGCTGCGTGAAGCGTCAACTGAATCGATTACCCTATTGTTCACCACGGTTCCCGGACTGTGGCCCCGTAGGACTATATCTCCTGCAAAACCTGAATTTTTAAACAAAGTTGTGATTTTCTATATGAAGGACTTTGAGTTGAGCTTAGTTATTTCACACAGTGATTATTATATGGACAGGCATTATGTATATGCAAAAAACACAACTTGTTTGAAAATTGAGGGCGCCTCCCCGAAAAATCTCTGAGTCAGCCTTTAAGTGTATTTTCTGTTTGTCCAACCATTATTATCCTGTCTGAAAGAGAGTATATCATGATTATCATCACTTTTTCTGTGTCCATGTACGAATGTCAGCTGAATGTCGATCACATTGAAAAGTCCCGAACCCGGGTCCCGAATCAATTGCAATCAAACTTAGAATAGAATGATGATATGCGAGGTTGCGAACCTTCATCAAAGGACACTTTACCTCGGGAATTTAAAGGTACTATCAGTGATTTGCTAAAGCAGAAAATCGAAAAAATCATCAAAAATCAGATTTTTGCATATTTGCAACAGTTATATGTGTCCTAACATGCCCTACAAGTGATAGGACCAAAAGCATCCTAATAAGACAAAATAGGATATTTTAGTCATACTGAACTGTCCGTACGGACACTTACTACTACACGTAATTGAATGGGGATTCATATCTTTGAATATTGCTGTTTTCATAGTTTTCTATTTTTCAGTTGGAAAAAATAACTTATGAACATTCTACAGAATTATGCTTCACTTTTAAGCTATTCCTGCAAATTTCAAATATTTTGACTCTTTCGGGTGAATCACTGATAGTGTCTTTAAGCCAGGCAAGGTGTTCCGCCGATCTCTTGTCTTTAAAATCATGACTTTTATCAACATTTTGTCATTTTTTTTATTCCTCGGATAATTGTCTTTCTAGAAATGGAAACTTTAATATGTTCAATATTGAAAAAAGTTACGAGTTTGACATGGTGATAGACAACCCTTTATATATGAAATGAACTTTGGGTAGGGTTTGCTACGGTGTGAAAAACGTGCCATTTACAGTAGTAAACATTCTGTAATATTGAAGTGCGGTAGATTACCATCAAAAGCCATAGAAGTAAGCTACATACACAGGGTAGTAACATAATTAAGGCCTAAAAAAAGAAATGTTGGATTGCTCTTTCCGACCGACCCCAATTGTGGAAATTGGCAATAAAGTCGTAACTGTACACATGCGTACCAACTTTAATTTTGGATTTCAGAAAAAAGGTTTGTTTTCCTCTGGTTATATATTTAAAAAATAGTGTTAACATTCAAAATAATGCTTAATTGCTTACTCTATCAATATTATAGTCACTGATGTACACCTCCTAGCGTAAGTTGTTGTAATAGGTGAATGTTAAGAAAAACCTTCTAAATACTTAACCAACTGACTCTAGGTCTCAGATACTCTACGCATTTTTAATGGTACTCTACGCATTTTTTATTTCAATAGATTACTTGCATTAAAGAAACAAACCGGTAGAACGAGCCATATGTCATGTATGTGAAAAAAGATGGGTGTACAAAAGCCTACTTTTTTTCTGAAATCCCAAATTAGAATTGACAGGCACATGTACATATAGCAAATATTATCTAAAAGTTGTACTTGGGGTTAGGATCTAAACCCTAATATATTAGTTTTGATGAAAAGTCTCATTTGTAGTCAAGATGATATATTGAAATATAAGCCTGCATAGTGTAGATGAAAATATTTGAAGAAGTTCATGAAGTTTTAGTTATCAATGATAGAGAAAACATGAAGATTTAATTTAAAAAATGCAGTTATGAAGCCCGCAATGCCTTTCTTGATCGGGTAACAATTTTTTCTGATCGGGTCATCGACCCGAGACTATAATTAACATCAGTTACTTTAATGATTATAATTTGAAGGTGTGCACTTACACAGTAAAGGATGGGGAAACAGCGCTGCATGCACGTTATGTCCGTAGAAAGTGGTGGCATTAGCTTTAAAATTATACAAATATCTTCATCGAAGCTTAGCTAAATGTTGATACTGATGTTATTTTGGGAGTTTCAGAAACTTTTCCCCCCTCTGGCCACATAATTTAAAGGTGCATTTTGTGACTCTAGTACTTGTGTTTTGTTTATGGTTTAATAGATATCAACATTTCTGTTTTGGAGTTATGAGCAAATGCTGGTACCACAGCATCCCGTGCATTACTCTGTTGTAAAAATGTCGCATTTCTTGTAGAGTAACTCGTATCTGCCCATAAGAATGGAACTCATACAACACTAAAAGATTTACCTTAAAACTGGGAGATCACATATCTGTGGAAATGACCAGAAATAGGTCGGAAAGTTCAACTCATTGTTGTCCGAGTTCGCATGTCTACAATCTTCCTTTATTATAGTTATTTACAAACATTATAACAAAATACCGTAGATTTCTTTACGGACATCAACTACCAATGCAAGGCTATTTCAAAGCTATATCGCCCGCATTTAATTACGGAGAATTGACATTTCAACCCAAAGAAACTCGGGCTTTAAAGAAACGTCCGACACAAAAGTTGTTTTAAAAAAGAACCAAGTTCTTTGAATGATTTTAAAGTTTTGTGAAATGCATGATATTACCAACTCTGTACGATATGTTGGTAATAGGTATCTATCAATGTGATATATTCAATGTATATTTAATACATTTATTAGCTAATGCCAAAGGTGGAAAAATGCTCGGGATGTGACTTTCGTATATACCACTGAAATATTGCAGATGGTAATCGTTAATCAATCGGAACTGAACAAAAAATTAAAGAAGATTAACGTACAGTCCAGTTAGAAGATACTCGATTAAGATCTTGTGGGGAATAAGGTAAACCTGTTGCATTTTTTCTAAGAATTTTACAATATTTATTGTTATAATCTGTAACAATTCGAGAACACAGGAAATGTTTCAATTTAGATATTTTACAAGCGGCGGGCACTGGCACATTTTCACAAAATATGAAATTTCTTCAATTTGCATCTAAAATGATTAGTCCTATGCCATTGGAAGAACAAGATCTATTTTACACGTAAAAATAACATTAACCAAAACAGATAGGGACCTTGTATAAGAGGTTAAAGACTCCAGGTAATTTGAGGGCCAACTTTTAAGTTTTCCATAAACTTTAATCAACAATTGTGTATATTACATGAATATTTTTTACTCGCCATACTCAGATATTAAAATCACAAAGGTATAGACCGATCAAACAACGTGCATAGCGTGGGAGAAAATATGCATACGGAGTGCGTGTTCTTGTTGTTAAACGCCATTTTTCGTCGTCTGCTGATTTAACGTCGCCGGCGAACCCGTTAAATTATAAAATCGTTCTGTTACCCATTAGGAATTAAGCTGATTGGTCTTAATTCATTTCGGGTGAGGGTTTTTTGTATATAAAAGCCTTTAAAACCATGCAAAACATATCGATTTTGAAAATCTTGAGGGCGCACTTTTTTCAAATGTGCATTGTCTACTTAATCCATGCATATATTTGAACTTGTTTGCTTGTGCTTCGCTGGCATCTCTAGCATGCTTTTTGGCACAGTTGGCCAGTGTTTTGCTTATCAGGGATTTTGCTTTCTACATCGGATGCTAAAAACTTGAAAACAACATCACTTGTGGTACGTGAGTGTTTCGAAGACAAATAAACAAATGTACAATTTTAATATGCTTAGGTGTGAGATGGGCCGAGGCAGTTTCGTCATTTCTTCTGGCTTGCACTCGACCGATTTCTTTTAAAATGGGGTGGGAAACATGGCTATTGGGGCGTCAAGAGGAGGTTATATTGTTTTTTTTTTTTTCCCACAATGCCCAATTCTCCAAGACCATTTTTGCACTGTTTCACATGAATTTTATAGTGACAAAAATAGCTAAATCAACAGAACTCATCCCAATCTTAGTAACTTTTTGTCACTATTAAATTCATAGGTGATAACCAGTCCAAAAATTGTATTGGAAGAAATGCATGGGGGAAAAGAACACTATACCTTCTCTTTTGGGCGTCAATCCTCTGATGGCGGCGGAAACTGTGTCAAAATTAAGAGGAATTTACAAACCAAAAGGGACGCGGGTTCACGGCCTGGGACTTTCGAAGCCAAGGGGCGAATTCGGGAAACTACAAAGCAAACGGGGGGCTTTGGTGTGAGGACATTTGCACGAAACAAAAATACGTATTAAAATGGTCATACATGTATCTAAGAACAGGTGGGTCGCGCAGTGTGGGTCGGCAGCCCGATTTGATAATTACAAGTGCAACGATATAAACTGCAGTTTAATTTGAGAGAGGAGGTATCCTTCCCGGGGGCGGTGCAATCATTTTCTTCTTTAGGCTAACAAATGATCCCGAAGGCAGATTGAATACCTGCTAGACATATCGCAATAGTTATGCTGATGGCTGATAATCCTATTCAAGCCCACGTTGAATTATACTCACTGCCAAAACTCCAGAAACACAAATATCAAAGGAAATGCGCTCTATAGTACATGACTTGGTCTCTTCAAATCATTGTCTATGCTTATTATAGACAGATTCCCGTGAAGTCGGTATAAAGAGTTATACCCAAATACATTGAATAACACCTGCTTTAATACCCAAGTTCATTACCAGCTGTCACGTTGCAAATTAGGAAGTAGGTTAACATTTCTGATCACCTAGTTTGGCTTCCTATGGAGTACGAACCATAGTCCATGTTTGAACATTTTCTGAGGTTTTTAGTACTTCCCATTGGTAAAATGGTCTATACTTGGAGACATGAAAAAACTCAATGGTAAGTGGGTCAAAATTATGATAACATTATGATATTAAAAACTATAAGGGGTCGTGTTGACATACATTAATATGCGAAGTTTAAGGCCGTTTAAGATGGGTCAGAAGAGATTATAAAAATGAAGATATGGAAGATTTGTATATCCAACACAATGAAAAGTATCCAAAGGATGACAAAGAAGAATCGAGGAGGGTAAGGTCGGATAAAGATGAGTGCTTACTGCTGCGCCTTATGTTGTTGTGCTGCTGTGCTGGTGATGATGATGACACGACGACACGACATTTATGATGATGATGATGACGATGATAACGATTATGGACGACAATGATGACGATGATATGATGATGAGGACAATGACGACGACGAAACAGGATTGGCCGTGCGGATGAACGAGCATTATGCTTGGAAGCCTGCACTTTTCTTGAAATCAATATAAGTTTATTATATCACACTATAAAAACCTGTATATTTTGAGCAGGTAAGTAAAAGTGTTATGTTAGGCCCGATTTGTGTTAAACATTATAGCATCACTGCAAAGGTGAGTCTTTTTAAGGACGTGTCTCAAAACTGACTTCACACTATGCGCTCTTGCCTTTTGTATTCATTATACGAATGTCTTATGACTAAATATGTCGCTACATGGATCATAGTGGATACATGGATGGATGGATGGATGGATGGATGATGGATGGATGGTGACGGATGGTATGGATGGATGGATGGATGGATGGATAGATGGATGGATGGATGGATGGATGGATGGTGGATGGATGGATGCATGGGCATGGATGAGATGGATAGATTAGATGGATGGATGGATGGCTGGAAGATGGATGGATGGAGGGATGGATTGATGGAGATGGTGGATAGATGGATGGATTGGATGGATGGATGGAATAAATGAGGATGGTGGATGGATGGATGGTATGGATGGATGGATGGATGGTAGAGGATGGATGGATGGATGGATGGTGGATGGATGGCTAGATGGATGGATATGGATGGATAGATGGATGGATGGATGGGTGGGTGGAGGGTGGATGGATGGAATGGATGGATGGATAGATGGATGATGGATGGATGGGATGGATGGATGGATAAAGGGAGGGATGGATGATGATTGGATAGAGGATGGATGGTTGTATGGTTGGATTGGTGAGGGATGATGGATGGATGGATGGAGGATGAGGATGGATAGATGGATGGATGGATGGAATGGGAGGATAGATGGATGGAGGATGGATGGATGGGTGGGGGATGGATGATGGATGGATAGAGGATGGATGGATGAGGATGTGGAATGGATAATGGAAATGGAAATGGATGGATGGTGGATGGATGGATAGATGGAATGGATGGATGGATGGTACTTGGAATGGATGATGGATACAATGGGATGGATGGATGGATGGATGGATGGTATGGGTTGGTAAAATGAGAGGACACATTAGCAAAATTAGACAGCACGCGCACACGTCATGACAGAATAAAGCAATACATAGAAATGGAGTCACACAAGTATACCTCAGTTAGCACGGATAGACAGACAGACAGACAGAGAACAGGACAGACAGACGAGACAGACAGACAGACAAGGTAACAGAGGTATACTTGTGCTTTTCTTTTGTTAAAATCAGACACACCAAGTATCAAAATAAGACACACAAGTCATGGATGAATAAACCAATACATAAGAAATGGGAACACAGTTAACAAATTACCAACAGACCAGACAGATATGAGGAGACGAAAACCTTTAAACTGAGTTCTGTCAAGTGTAAACAAAACGTGAATATGGTTTCATAGAGCGAAACTATAAATGCTCTAGGGTTGCAATTAGGGTCGTCGGTATTAGTGTAAACATTTTTGTGTTGTCGTGTAGATGTGGTATGGCTTGCATATTCTAGCTTGAGGCCTGTGTTATCTGGAACGATGCAAGAAAAGTCGAGCGACTGGGATACGTTTTAGACATTGAAGGTCTTTGAAAGCTTTCAGTAGATTATAGCTAAACAATGCAAACGACCGTTGAACCGTGTGGGCCGCCAGGGTACATTCCAAAAACACCAGCAGCACAATATTTTGGTCCAACGAAAGTGAACTTCATATGCCGAGTATAAAATTGGCAAATGGAAAATGGTGACGGAAATAGTATATGTAATCTAATTTAAGACCAAATTCAGAGCTCATACATAAAACACATTTATTGAAATTTGAGAATGCAATGGGCGATGAATTAATAGATGACGCTCACGATTGGGGTAAGGCGGGAAAAATACAAGTTTTTCTTACATGAGCAATATCCATCCCTGAAAACTACAGTTTGTCTCATGCAAGTTTTCAAATGAAAATCGCGAGACCATGTAGTTAATAGACGCATTTCATTGATGAATTGAAGGTGTATTTTTCTTAAATACAGTTATCTCGGTCTTTGGCCAGATTATGTTTAAAATGGCGTAACGGTGAACTGCCTTTTCATCTCATTTGGTTTTCTGTAGCCCAGGATTTGCTGAGCTGGGAGGTTTTGGACTCGACGACTTTGGAAGGATGAAAACATGGTTCACTGTGATATGATGGGTATAAGTCATTAGATGCTTGGCTGCATTTCCATCACTCTCCTCATCACCGAGAAATGAGGGTCGCGTAAAAATGTCTGCAAAATCAGATAGAGCCAAATGATGTACGATGCAGTAGATGAAAAGTAAATGTTTACAATACGGAGTTTAAACAATACGGGTGTTAGTAGACGATGTGCGATCTGGGCAACCTATGGGGTGACTTGAGGTCGATACTTGTCAGCTAACTAGATAATCGGAACAGCATGACAAATACCAGATATTATATACAATTTGTATCACGTATATCATGCCAGTAATGTTACAATGTGCAATGGTGAATGTCAAAGCCAAATGTTCACTTTTATGAGAAAATGGGGACGGCGCCGTTTAACAAAAATATGTAATTAAGATGATATTTAACACTTAACTGTATAAGGGGGGGGGGGTTCCTAGGGACCCATTTTTTGTTTTTCGGCCGGCGTTTATTAACGCTGCAATATATTTGGTTTATATTTTTTGTATTTGTCTAACTTTTAGTTACGCTTGCATTGGTGCAAAAAAAATTCAAATCCATCGCGTCGTTTTTGCGTTAATTAGCATGGGTCCCTAGGAGCCCCCCTTATGCACTAACGGAAGTGCCCATGACAAAAATTAAAAATCTTAATAGAGTTACTGTAATTCTGATTTTCAGAATGCATACACCTAGTGACATAAACAAAGTAAATAATTAATAAAAAAAAATCTTGGAAAGTATAGTAGGCCAATGGGGTCATAATATTTTATATACATCGTATAGCGGTTTACTGTAGGAACCTATGGTAAATTATACAAGTAAACCTAAAAAATATAAAATGGCACGAGACATTTCTATTTGTGCTTAATATATTAAATATAGTTCATCCTTCACCAATTAAAGCAATCAGCAAAAGTCTAGGTGAATCAGTGTCGTAGAAAATGCAGAAACGAATTAGTGTCTTTTTCGCACATATTGACGCAAAATTAAAATCAATGTTTTGCCCCTAATTTTCTTACTGAACAACTTTCTTCAGTTTTTATTTTTTTATTGTTGATGTCTTGAAGCCTTCTAACATGTAGTGGATTTCATCTAAAAAATCCTTTAGGAAAGTGGTTATATTAGGGGGTCCCCTAGGACCCCCCTGCTATGCACTAACGGAAGTGCAAACCCCTTATGCAGTTAAGTGTTAAAAGTTCTAAATAAACGGGAATAAAACATTATTAGCATTAAGTGTAAACTGAGTGACATTTCCATTACATATGTGAACTCGCCCGAATTAATACACGGCGGTCACTTTTGAATCTTTATTCTTGTCCATTTAGGTCACACTATTTCAGGAACCCTATCTCAGAAGAAATTGTCATAATAGAATATCGCAATTTATTCAAATGTTTGATATGTACCTGTCTTATAAAAATCCATCTCGATGTGAAATTCGTATCTTTGGTCAAAACTAATCCGTGGTGACGTGACTTCTTACTATTTCACCGCTACACACAAGCTCACGCAATTTCGCGTGGAATTTTATGTGACTCTTTGCCCAAATAGGATGTCTTTGGACTTTCAGAACCAGGAAGCGTGACGCGCTTCAGAAGTCTGGAGCGGCCCTGTCATATGGGATGGGAAATTCATGTTTTTCTTTAGTATTATAATGGATTTTATTTTGCAAAACGCCTGTTTATTAAGATGCAGAGCCTGACAAGCTTTCCACAAATATTTTTATATTAATTTGTGGGACACTTTCTGCATATATGTACCCTTTCAGTTTTACCTGAAATATTAAGTTTGATCAACTATTATTATATATTTCCGATAAAAAAAAAACAAAATTAATTGATGATAAAACGTTTGATTGGTACGTGTACCGATAGCGACAAATGATTGTAAAAACGGTTACCAATGTCCCTCTCCCATATAGTTTATAATGGTATATTTGTGTACATAACCCAATTCCAACATATCCAGAGCTATAGTAGAGCCATGAAACTGAAAATAAGCGTGCAAAGAGATGCCAATTGTACGCCAGCATTAAGCATTCCGCTTAACTTCACAACAACCGTGCTGTTTTCAAATTTGTATACTAACGTTTGTAATTTGTATACTAAGGGTCAAATGCCATGAACCTTGACATAGCTCTTTCAATTCATTTTCAATGGCTACCCCAATTACCAAGTAAGTGCTGCTTTCTCTGAGCTATTTAACTTTGGATCTCAGTCTATTTCAAAGAAAAAGTTCAAGTGTAAATTTGACTATCAGAATCTCATCAATCGCCAACATTGTACTAATACGACCTTGCGTTAATGGTCTTTCCATGGCTTTGGTGAGTGTGATGGTGGATTACTTGATTCCATCAAAATGTGAACTTTATATCTTGGTACTATACCAGGGAGATGATGGTAGTCTTTCTAAATGTTGTTTTGTTTAAACAAAAACCTCGCCTCCTTTTACTCCATCAAAATTGAAGATTTTGTATCAGAAGAAAGTTTATAATTTTCTCATTACACCGTCGAAATTTAAAGGTAGGACTGAAAACCGATCAACAAACTCGCCCCCCGACTTCACTCTATCAAAATAGAGATTTTGGTATCAAAAGAAACCTCATATTTGTTGTCATAATACCCCAGTAAAATTTAAGTCCCAGGGAATGTTTTCTTTAGATGTTATGAACAAAAACGCCTTCAAATGTGGTCGACCACATTAATTAACACACTGGCCAAAGTTTTGAACACATTTTTGCTTCTACTATCCTTGAAACGGCTGGACCGATTTAACTTAAAATTTGTAATCAGAAGTTTTTGGTGATATTCTTCCATATGAGGGAAAATAACATATAAGATATCGGACCATGATCGGGTCACTCACCTTTAACCTACACTGTTAGAAAATTTTCCGTAAATTTACGGAAATTTCTGGCAGCAGAATTTCCAGACTTTTTTGGGGTAAATTTACAGAATTTCTGTCAATTAACGGAACTTTGACAGTAATTTTACAGAAATTTGTCTCATATTATGGGAAAAAATGTGTATTTTAACAGAATTTTCCGTAATTTAAAATTACGGAAAGAAAAAAAAAGTCCGGAAATATTGCTGCCAGAAATTTTTGAAATATTTCCGTAAATTAACATTTTTTATGGTTTTGTTTTTTATTTTTATTGTTTTCAAAAACAGATTTTCCGTAAATTTACGGAAAATCTGTCTTCTTAATTTACGGAAATTTCTAACAGTGTACTTTGAGAACGAGGAAGTCGAAAATGTAAATCTTTCACACTGTCCAGCAGGAGTTAGGAGGTAAGGATATGCCTACCGTGCAATTGGCTCTCATATTATAAATTTATTTAGGCCTAGATTATATCAAAAGAGTACAGCCCGGAGTACAGACGTCTGATTTATGCTTACAGCTGTAAATTCTTGAAAAATGGAGATATTTGCATCCAAAAGGGTCTAAAATGCTGAAAAGGAATCCAATGATAAGCCTACCTCACAACTGAATTCAGTAAATTCTCATTTTTACAAAAACAAAAATACAAAAGTATCAAAGCTTGATATTTTTGCAAAGTTTACATCAATCCTTCAAGTTAGTTACCCATAAAGTATGAAATTGAAATAACAATTTATTATTGCAATAATTAAAAGTTGCATTGTGAGATTTTAGCACATCTTTCTTTATAGTTTGAAGGATAGCCTTCAAAAAGTTATTTGCACATTTCAATTTATTGTATGACCAAATGTTTGTATAGATTCTCCATCTGCAGTTGTGTTGTAAATTCTCTGTATGCTATTTGAAGGTGACTTTAATAACCCACCCCTCCAACTAAAAATATATACACCCCTTGGATATAGAGTATGGTAGAGATATTTGTTTGTAGATATGCCCCCGGTGTTTACAAACACACACTTCCTAAAATGAAATTAATGAAAAGACACCAACAATTTATGTTAAAGGCACTTTGCACTTTGCCGAATCAGAAATTTCAAAAAATATAAAATCAAAAATCAGATTTTTGCATGTCTGCAACAAGTATAGCTATCCTAACATACCCTGCATGTTATAAGGCTATAAGCAACCTAATGAAAACAACAAAATTGGATATTTTGGTCATTTGTGTCCGTACGAACACTTTCTACGTAATTGAATAGAGATTCATATTTTTGAATATTGCTGTTTTCCTTTTTTGTCATTTTTGTCCCGAAGTTCGGGAGGGGACTATAAAATGGGCTCCGTCCGTATGTCCGTCCGTATGTCCGTATGTCCGTCCGTATGTCCGTGATAAAAATGTTAACCCTGGAACATTTGGGCATATCTTTTTTTCTGGATGAGCTAGAGTAGGCAAACCTTGGTATATTGTATGAGGGGATACCCCCTACTCACCATGTAATTCATTCCCCCAGGGTCCTCCCCTGGGTCTGTCAGGGGGTAAGGGAAAAAGGTCAAGGGAAAAGGTCAATATTGCACAGAAAATGTCAACATTGTGTACAATTTATCTGGAGTTCCGCAAGGGCTATGATGATGTAACTTGGTGGAAAGAAGCAGGTTGATGAGTTCTCAACCTGATTAGATTTTGGGTGTAAAATATGCTAATTAAGTATCTAATTTGCATAATTTATGAAATTTTTCCCGCAAGGCTTGTGTACAAGTTTTCAGGAGTTCTGTAAGGCGTATAATGATGTAACTTGATGGAAAGAAGCAGGTTGATGAGTTCTCAACCTGATTATATTTTGGGTGTAAAATATGCTAATTTAGTATCTAATTTGCATAATTTATGATTTTTTTCCTGCAAGGCTTGTGTACAAGTTTTCAGGAGTTCTGTAAGGCGTATAATGATGTAACTTGGTGGAAGGAAGCGGGCTGAGGAGTTCTCAACCTGATTAGATTTTGGTAAATTTTTTTTTAGTTCTGGTTGTTACACGTGGGTAATTTCTTTGGGTTGCCAGCCTGTTTACATTTCTTGGAAAATGTGAAAATACGTAAAATTCAATGTTTCGCCGCTTTCCAGTAACCGTAGGGGTCCCAAATTTAAAATGTGGTCACATGATTTTTTCCAAAATAGTGTTGCCAAATTGAGTAAATTATTATATTTTTACTAAATTTAGTGAATTTTCAGGGATTTTGGCATGATGAATTTTAAGATTTCTTGAGTCATTTTCTTGAGTAACCATTTCTTTTCAAGTTCTTTTTGGTGAGCTAGTGATGGCCAAAATTAAGGGTGGACTGGTGCAGTTTTAGTTGTCACTTAGGTATCGCCATATTCGGCGGGGACATATTTTACGCATCGCGTAAATACGAGTTCGCCTTGTTGCATTTTGAATAAAAATAACTTAGGCGATTTATATAGACTTATCTATCACTTCTAGATTACTCCTGCAAATGTTGAGAGTTGATTACTGATTGTACCTTTAAAGGTCAAGGTATTGTGATAATCACTATGATGGAAGGAAGTTCCGGGTCAATGCGTGAGATTGTCTTTTTTAAAGACTATTCTTGTTATTACTGCTGCCAGTTAATAATCATTACATGCGTTTCATCACGTGTGAAAGAACTGAGCCCTAGTATCTAATTTTTTGTGTAAATTTCATGTGTAACTTGGACGCCAACGTCGTTTATAAATAGACAAAGCGGTGGGTGACCCGAACGACAACCGCTCCCCCCCCCTTAATCCAGCAAAATTTAGATTTTGGTATCAGATGAAAGTGCATATTTTCTCGTTACCTCAGTGAAATTTAAGGCCCAGAAAATGTTTCCTTTTGATATTTTAAACAAAAATCTCTCCAAATGTGTTCGATCAATTAATTAACACCCACTATCTATATTCCTATTTGACAATTTAGTACACATTTTTGCTTCTACTATCCAAACGGCTGGACCGATTTAACTCAAAAATTGTAATTAAAACGATGTTTTTGGTTATACATTTCCATGTGAGGGGAAAACATCATATGAAAAATCAGGCCATGATCGGGTCACCCACCTTTAACAATGGAGAGTCATGTCCGCCTGTCAATTGATTGTGGAGATATTGAAGTCTTTAGAAGACTAGGTTATTTAAGTTTTTTGGCAAACCATCATTTAAGACGAATCATGTACCCCAAGTGAATATTGAAAAGCAAAATACTGTTTAATTGTAGTCACAGCCAGTCCCATTTGGTCTGTCGCTCACAGATTAACAGTGCTATCTCATCATAGGCTCATTTCATTGAGAACGATAGCACATAGATTTTATCACAGTGCAATAGTACAGTGCAATGGTAAAACCTATTGCATGGCTCAAATCGCGCGAGAGATAGGCCTATATAAATATATTTGGTTTATATTTTGTATTGTCTATCTTTTAGTTGCGCTTGCATATTTGACGCACAAAAAATCCACATCTTTTACGTCTTTTTTTTTTTTTTTTTTTTTTTTTTTTTTTTTTTTTTTTTTTTTTTTTTTTTTTTTTTTTTTTTTTTTTTTTTTTTTTTTTTTTTTTTTTTTTGCACAAAATGTTCTTTAAGTATTAAATTCCTTACTAATAATTTCTGTGTGTGTGTGTGGGGGGGGGGCACTTTATCTTGGTTTTTTTTTGCAATATGAATCCAAGAGGGTGAAAACGTTTGATTTGATTGTCATGTTTCCTATGGCAGATTGACGGACAGTGCGAACGATAACTTGCCGATTGAACTCCAGAAGGAATACAGATATAGAAACAAAAGAAATGACTTCAAAATATTCGCTTATTAAATTGTACGAGTTAGTGTTTACTTAAATGTTTACGGGAGAAAATCGGAGTGCTTGTGTGGCCCGTAAAAGAGATCAAGCCAATCATGTCAATAGAAGACAGTGGTGTTCACAAAATTCGGGAAATTCGAATGCAATTCGAAAGATAAATCACGTGATTTACGTCAATCATTATACGCGTTCACAATGCATGACAACGGCACAATGTCAACGGTGTGATTGAAAAGTTGTTTTCAAGTTATCACGTGACCTCTTTCTTGGCATTAAATTTCATGAATCCAACGGCGATGGACGTGCTCCCATCTTCAGTCGACATTATTTCAATATCAGGAGTATACCACCATGTTTGAAGCTGATCCTTTCTCAGGTAAAACAACTGCTAAAGGAGAGGAAGTGTCAGAGAGGATTTCCCAGGACTGATCAAAACCTGGCTCACTTTAATATTATTGAATTCACCGATATGACCCAGGCCATAACAGCAAGAAAGCATGGTCTACCATCCGAAAGCTTCGCGGGGATCCAACAGAACCTCTACAGCAGCCAAATGTTACATCCAACCAAGTTGCCCACTAACTGCTTTTAAATGGCAAGTGCAGAAAGAAGCCCAAGAAGATCAAACTAGACCATAAGAGGTATAGTGGCGACCCTGGTGGAAGGAAGCGGGCTGAGGAGTTCTCAACCTGATTAGATTTTGGTAAATTTTTTTTTAGTTCTGGTTGTTACACGTGGGTAATTTCTTTGGGTTGCCAGCCTGTTTACATTTCTTGGAAAATGTGAAAATACGTAAAATTCAATGTTTCGCCGCTTTCCAGTAACCGTAGGGGTCCCAAATTTAAAATGTGGTCACATGATTTTTTCCAAAATAGTGTTGCCAAATTGAGTAAATTATTATATTTTTACTAAATTTAGTGAATTTTCAGGGATTTTGGCATGATGAATTTTAAGATTTCTTGAGTCATTTTCTTGAGTAACCATTTCTTTTCAAGTTCTTTTTGGTGAGCTAGTGATGGCCAAAATTAAGGGTGGACTGGTGCAGTTTTAGTTGTCACTTAGGTATCGCCATATTCGGCGGGGACATATTTTACGCATCGCGTAAATACGAGTTCGCCTTGTTGCATTTTGAATAAAAATAACTTAGGCGATTTATATAGACTTATCTATCACTTCTAGATTACTCCTGCAAATGTTGAGAGTTGATTACTGATTGTACCTTTAAAGGTCAAGGTATTGTGATAATCACTATGATGGAAGGAAGTTCCGGGTCAATGCGTGAGATTGTCTTTTTTAAAGACTATTCTTGTTATTACTGCTGCCAGTTAATAATCATTACATGCGTTTCATCACGTGTGAAAGAACTGAGCCCTAGTATCTAATTTTTTGTGTAAATTTCATGTGTAACTTGGACGCCAACGTCGTTTATAAATAGACAAAGCGGTGGGTGACCCGAACGACAACCGCTCCCCCCCCCTTAATCCAGCAAAATTTAGATTTTGGTATCAGATGAAAGTGCATATTTTCTCGTTACCTCAGTGAAATTTAAGGCCCAGAAAATGTTTCCTTTTGATATTTTAAACAAAAATCTCTCCAAATGTGTTCGATCAATTAATTAACACCCACTATCTATATTCCTATTTGACAATTTAGTACACATTTTTGCTTCTACTATCCAAACGGCTGGACCGATTTAACTCAAAAATTGTAATTAAAACGATGTTTTTGGTTATACATTTCCATGTGAGGGGAAAACATCATATGAAAAATCAGGCCATGATCGGGTCACCCACCTTTAACAATGGAGAGTCATGTCCGCCTGTCAATTGATTGTGGAGATATTGAAGTCTTTAGAAGACTAGGTTATTTAAGTTTTTTGGCAAACCATCATTTAAGACGAATCATGTACCCCAAGTGAATATTGAAAAGCAAAATACTGTTTAATTGTAGTCACAGCCAGTCCCATTTGGTCTGTCGCTCACAGATTAACAGTGCTATCTCATCATAGGCTCATTTCATTGAGAACGATAGCACATAGATTTTATCACAGTGCAATAGTACAGTGCAATGGTAAAACCTATTGCATGGCTCAAATCGCGCGAGAGATAGGCCTATATAAATATATTTGGTTTATATTTTGTATTGTCTATCTTTTAGTTGCGCTTGCATATTTGACGCACAAAAAATCCACATCTTTTACGTCTTTTTTTTTTTTTTTTTTTTTTTTTTTTTTTTTTTTTTTTTTTTTTTTTTTTTTTTTTTTTTTTTTTTTTTTTTTTTTTTTTTTTTTTTTTTTTGCACAAAATGTTCTTTAAGTATTAAATTCCTTACTAATAATTTCTGTGTGTGTGTGTGGGGGGGGGGCACTTTATCTTGGTTTTTTTTTGCAATATGAATCCAAGAGGGTGAAAACGTTTGATTTGATTGTCATGTTTCCTATGGCAGATTGACGGACAGTGCGAACGATAACTTGCCGATTGAACTCCAGAAGGAATACAGATATAGAAACAAAAGAAATGACTTCAAAATATTCGCTTATTAAATTGTACGAGTTAGTGTTTACTTAAATGTTTTACGGGAGAAAATCGGAGTGCTTGTGTGGCCCGTAAAAGAGATCAAGCCAATCATGTCAATAGAAGACAGTGGTGTTCACAAAATTCGGGAAATTCGAATGCAATTCGAAAGATAAATCACGTGATTTACGTCAATCATTATACGCGTTCACAATGCATGACAACGGCACAATGTCAACGGTGTGATTGAAAAGTTGTTTTCAAGTTATCACGTGACCTCTTTCTTGGCATTAAATTTCATGAATCCAACGGCGATGGACGTGCTCCCATCTTCAGTCGACATTATTTCAATATCAGGAGTATACCACCATGTTTGAAGCTGATCCTTTCTCAGGTAAAACAACTGCTAAAGGAGAGGAAGTGTCAGAGAGGATTTCCCAGGACTGATCAAAACCTGGCTCACTTTAATATTATTGAATTCACCGATATGACCCAGGCCATAACAGCAAGAAAGCATGGTCTACCATCCGAAAGCTTCGCGGGGATCCAACAGAACCTCTACAGCAGCCAAATGTTACATCCAACCAAGTTGCCCACTAACTGCTTTTAAATGGCAAGTGCAGAAAGAAGCCCAAGAAGATCAAACTAGACCATAAGAGGTATAGTGGCGACCCTGGTGAAAACCACCTACGTGCAAATCCATCCAAGACACAGGTGTGTGCTTTCCATCTAAGCAACCATGAAGCCAAACGTCAGCTTAAAGTAACCTGGTCGGGAACACACCTAGAGCATTATGATAATCCTATCTATCTAGGAGTTACCTTGGACCGCACTCTCTCTTATAAGACCCACATCAAGAAGGCGAAGAGTAAAACACGTTCACGCTATGACATCTTGAACAAACTCACTGGCACAAGATGCCCTGTCCTACTTATGTGCAGAGTATGCTTACCCTGTATGGGAAAGATCAACTCATGCCAAGAAGCTTGGTCCAGCATTAAATGCCTCCTGCCGGCTTATCAAGGATGTCTTCGCTCAACATAAATGTACAACTTATTCATCCTAGCAGGAATTGCTCCACCAGACATCCGTCGTAGTGTAGCGAGCATGCAAGAGTGTAGCTGCCAAGTATCTAATCATGCTAATGTGAAACACCCAATGTCTGGACAGAGTACCAGTTACTAACCGTCTTAAATGCCAGAGGGAGTTTCTTAAGGCAAAGTCCAGCCCCTTGAAACAGCCTCTAAAGGAGTTTAAAGAGATGGTCGCCTTTGGACAGAAAAATTGTCTTAAATCAAGTAGCAGCTATTGGTATTGAACCATGAGCATCTTCCAACCTGGAAGCTGACCCTCATGGCTGACTGGCGAGACGCAACAGATTGAAAACCATAAATCGGCGCGATCTAAGTTTCCTTGCAGAAGTGTGGTACCTGGAATCAGGAGGACAGCTACCTGTGATTGGCGGAACTACCCACAGACATGGACATACATGCCAAACAGACAAGAACCTGCCTTGCAGAATTCAGTGAAGCAGCCAGCTTGTACACATCCTTCTGGCTTGGATCACTGGGTTTGGATACGATAAGAAGAAGAAGATTAAATTTAATTTTGTCGGTCCATACAGCCATTACGATTTTCATCCTAAATATTTTTACAGTAGAACCCCTGATAAACCCGTACAATTTATTTAGCCTATTGTGCAACCATATGACGCTTCCTATGCTTGTATTCCATCTGGAGTACAATCGACAACTATCATGTACCAGCTCCTTTATAATCCCGCATATTTATGGATCATTACAATCAAAAATCATACGTTTTTCGGCACTTGTTTAATTTTGAAAAAAAATCTTTGAAATCACAACTTCTACAATAATTACTTTACTTTAGCAGATTTCATGGGTTCTCATGCACCTCGTTAATTATTAGGATCTCTACGACATTCTTTAAGGAATTTTGATGTATCAAAATCACATATTGGACCAATGGGTCCGTTTGGCGGCCATCTTGGATCAAGAGATCAGTTCATATAAAAGGCGATATAGTTAAAGGTATCTCAAATGATTCTCTCATCATAAGGCGTCAAAAATCTATACTTCAGTATATTTATGTTGTTTAGTTACCCGGAGCTGACTCCTCATGGCTGAATGGCGATGCCTCCATAGATTGAGAACCAGAACTTGGCCGATCTATAGGTTTCCTTGCAGAAGTGGGGCTATCTGGAGCAAACCAGATACTACCTGTGGTTGTGGAACAGCACCGCAGACAATGACACTCGTGGTCGTGCCCACTGCTGGAGCAACAATGCACAAACCAGGACCCTGCGGTCATCAGTGAAGCAGCCAGACGTTGTACCCATTCTCTGGCTGGATCATATTTGGAAACCACAGTGGTTTTGGACACGCATCTTGCAGTTACTGTCCACTTTCCCCATTCACTGTGCACACAGTGGCATTCAATATGCATATTACCTGTCACACCGTATGTGCTTGACGCATAGGCCATGAGAAAACGCACGTCGTTGCGAGGAAAAGTGCTCAAGGGATTTTCCTTCTAAGAAGTCTAATTGTAGAAGATATGAATCAATCAATAACATACATGTGAATTTTATTAATAGAACATTCCAAAAATCCGAAAACGGTTAATTTAATAAAGAGTGGTATTTTTGTAGGGTATAATGTTAACTCTATGGCAAAAATCACAAGTGATTGCTGTGCAGATTCAAAAGAGCGTCATGGACAAACGGTTAGACCTCATACTCTTCGTAGAACTGACAACGCACGATAATCCTTATTTTCTTAAGGTGGTTGGTAATTTGTTGCAACGGTACTGAAATATATCCGAAACGACCATTTCTAACAACGCTTCCAACATGTGTAAAAACAGGCCTAATCGCCAATGTTCACATAGCACAAAGTGGTTGTGGGTATCACTCATCCATAGCATGTCATAATCAGTGATTGGATGGGCCCTGTTCGAATGGGTGAATCATTTCCATACATCAAACCTTATGAATGGATGCATGTCACAATGATTCGGTTGGTTGGGGCACAAGGTCTGAGGGCCCGTTTACAGTGGGACACTAACTCACTATAATAAGAAAGAATTTATCGAGATTATGAAAAAGTGATAAAGGTCATTGAACTTTTCGATTGGTTCTTTACAGGGGGCTGGGGGTTTATAATGGCCTCCATTTTTTCTGATTAAACTTTTAAAAATATTATTTTCTCAATTTTTTTGATAAGATATTCTCACGACCGGGAAAAGTATTTTGTTTACTATAAAAGAGAGAAAGGGAATACCCCGAGTTTGTTTTGCTTATGGCACTTGTTTAGATTGCTCAATAGGAGAATTGGTGGATTCCCCAAGATGTCAACTTAGAAACTTGTTTATGTTTTCAGATCAAAACATTGTAGATCAGGGATTCCCCCACAAAGTTATATTTGGAAGTGATGTGATTCAGGATGACTTAATTTATTGTGGATTTCAATTGGTCCAGCTAGTGCAGGTGTTATTTTTATGCCTGATTCTGTATTGCTGTAGGTAATGTCTATTTTTTAGACTTGGGATCTTTGTGAAGTCAGTATATATATATGGAGAGTTTGACTGCTAAGCCTCGCCGTCAGCAATTGCAATCAGCTATACAGTATGGTTTTAGCTGTTTTATCTACAATATTGTTAGATTTTGCTCCACACAGTGCCAGATATTATATATTTTAATTTCCATGTGAGCAAGTCTGTAATTATTCTAACTGTCGTCTTTGAAGCCCGAAGTGCTGGGAATCAAAATAGGATTCCAAATTGTGGACAGATTAGAAATAGTGGTGATTATCTTGGACTGATATACTTGTGGATTATTCGTCGGGGACTTAATTAACACCTTGTCGTCGCCTTGAACGGCTGGACAAAAGTTATCAGGACTGAGAAGATTCCATGGATATACTACCTGAAGAGTTAACTTATGTGGAAACTTTGCATACTGTCATTTTGGCTTCTTCGCTGTTAGACATATCATCGTTGAACTGCAACGCTTCAACATAGTATACTGGAACTCTTATAAGTAATAATAAAAGTGTAATTAATGTAATTTTTGTTTGGACATACCAAATTCTGAACCAAATCAAAGTAAGATCATTAAAACCTGTGTTTATATATAATTAGATCATTTTGTGCACAAGGCTCATTTATTTGTGTTGAAAGTATTTCTGACCTTAGAACGCTAACGAGACGTCATAACAGGGCCAAATTTTCAAATGTTCATCTTGACCAATTGGTGTCAAATTGTTGGTATAGCATGACAGCAATCTGGAATGTACAATTCCATGATTTAGGATCTTCCGTTTTGGGTTATTTTTATAGGAAAAGACGAGTAGTCCCTAATTCCCTAGAAACATGCAAATTTGACAAGATGTAACTTTACAACAACCGATTTGTTTACCACTTTAAACATCCTAGATATTTGCAAACTAGTTTTCCTGATTGCTCATGCATGCATACCCAACAACCACCACCATTTTACCAAGAGATCCATGCATGTTGAAAGTTTGGTCCCATGTACCATGCACAATAATGACCTTTATCACATTTTTACCCATATTTCGTAACTCAAAAATTGCCATTTTTTCGGACGGATTCCGTATGAATGAATGATCATTGGCTATCAACTAAAGCAACCACTTATAGACTCTCTCATTTAAGTCCAAGATGGCCGCCAAACGGACCGCTTGGCCTCCAAGATTTGATTTTGGTAACATCAGAAATTCTTTAAGGTGTTTTAAGGGAAGTGCACGGGAACCCATGAGATCTGCTTGACTACATAATGTGCAGTCAAGAGAACTCCTGGTACAATTTTAAATCAATTTTTGAATACAAATTGTTTTATGCATGTTGCAATACTTTTGGCCTGTGTGTGTGTGTGTGTTTATACTTGCCGCGGTTAATACAAACTCGCCCTGGTTGGCACAACGCGGTTGTTACAAACTCGACGCGGTTGTTACAAACTCGCAGTATTTTTTACAAACTCGTCGCGTTGTGGTTTTTACAAACTCGACGTTTCATGTCCGCTCTAGCGTGCCATAGCATCTCGGCACTCCGCAAAGACAACGACTCAATCAAGATGCATTGTAGAGTGGTTCCCAGTAGCTGGGTCCAGTAGTCCTTGGCTACCGGCTTTCCCTTAAATCGTCACTGCAAGACGCTAAATCGTGTCTCTGTACAAGAAACATCGCCTTTATAAGACATGTCCTATGAAGCAGTTTTGAGACATGTTTATAAGTGCAGTCTTCTGCCCTAGACATGAATCACCGTGCTACAGGAGGATGTGTTCTTTCTTGGATCACAATTCATCCAGGTCACATGTTTTCTATTAATCGAAGACGTGTCTAAACGCAAAACATGGTAGTCAATTAGGCACGATTTTCATTATAAACTTGCTATGAACTCTAAAGGCCGAAAATCAGAGACCGTCCGGAGAGGGCGCCTTCCCCCCCAATTGCCAAAAATAATCGTGTTTTGTTTTTGCATTACATAATGATTGTCCATTATACCAATCACTGTGTAAAAATTGCTAAGCTTAAATCGAAATCCTCATATAGCAAATCAAACACTTGTATTAAAAATTCCGGATCCGGAATTTTTGTTATTACCAACAGTTTCCTATGGGACCGAATACTGACACATAAATGTTTAGATGCATTTAAAACGAAAAAATCCGATACACCTCAAAATTTGGAATTGGGCATTTTAGGTTACTACTTGAGTTCTAGTTAAAACTATTTTTCATTATTACAAAAAAAAATAATTTTCGAAATCTCTGAGTCAGACTTTTAGACATTTAAAAGGAAAAATAGGTCTAGTATCACGAGATCATTACACACCATGCTGGTTAGTTATATAATATGTTGTCACCATCCTGTCACTACGTACCGCCTTACCAGTAGCACTCTATTTTGATAGTATTGCCCAGAACGTGCATAAATGTTAACGTCATTTGACAGCAGAAATGCATGATATTCCATTTAACGCTCTCAAATCTCGCGTTAAACGACGGAAAAGAGCGAGTTCAGGTTCATAGGGGTCCCCGGAGGTGTCTAACAGTTGTTGAATATATCGTGACATGTTTTAAACAATTCAAATGGGATTAAGAGAAAATCTGCAACGCATATAGCAACCAGATACAAACTGGAGTACCGATTGGAATTCTGATAATGAAACGGGAATTCGTACACGAAACTAAGCAAGTAAAGGTACATGTGTAGTTGATCTAATGAAAGTTGGGTGACCTACTAAATTCAATGCGATATCACTGACGATCTGATTACTACCTTGAGCATTATTGCCATTTATTGTCATGATTGTCGGTACATTTAAGCATTTTTTAAACTCTGCTTCCTAACCGAACTATTTGCCGTCTATACCCTTGCCTTTTTGCGATCATGATAAGCTATGATAGCTTATGATACTAGAATGGTATGGCTGTATTAAATGTCAAATTGGTTTCCACGACAACTCTCAATGTTTGAGGAAACAATAAAATGCAAAAGATAAAGTAAGAAGCTTTTAATTATTTTGGGCATATCTGAAAATAGAGTAACCTTTCTGGACTTCATGCTGGCTATCTTCGCAAACTTTTCTGGGACCGAGCGAACGGCAAGAGAGCGCCAAAACAAACATAAGAATCGATCTGTTTCTTCTGCTGCCTTAATGTACCAGAGGGTGGTCGTTAACGTGACGTGACCCCGTAACCGATAAGGTCTTGTGCACTCTTGCCTTCAGTAGTATTTGTGAACTTGACCATGAACATGCATCGGAGCTCGAAGAGGGAGGGCAAGGATTAAAACGAGATAAAAGAGATTGTAATGTGCGCTTACTATTACCATTGATTATACTATAGTTTTATACGACAACTTCATTATTAGCTATGATGTCGGCGGTTGTGAGGCGATACCTGGGGCGATATAGGTATAGTACTCCAGGATAGTACTCACGAGTCCCATATTCCGCCTTTTTGGGTGGAGAAATTATGATAATTAAGGTAATATAGCTGATAATGTAACAACTGGGAGGTAATTGGATGTTTAATGGACCATAATTGGGTGGAATTTGATCATGACAAACCAGATTAATGATTCATTAAAGGGTTTATGTACCACATTTGTCTAAAATGCCACAAGATGACCTTACAAGTCCACGAGGTATACGTGTATATATATTGGAAGACTATTGAGCCCCAGTTCAGTTTCACATTCAAGTATTAGAGGGCCTAGGTCGATGCCTTCATCACTATTCATATCCCCTCACGTCAAGCATTTTTAACAGAGTTCTTGTCACTCTTACGTCAGTTCGGCATGATCTCTTCATTTATAAAAAAAAAACACAACTCACAAGACTGATGTACTTAATGTTAGCTTGTACGCACAACAGAGACACAAACTACCGGATACCCTACTGGTATAGGGCCCTCCTCCTAAGTCAAACTTTTAAAAGACGGAAACAATGGCAAAATAGCAACACAAAAATTTGCTTGTTACAACAAGTATAGGTATCCTAACATACCCCCAGGCTACAAGTAATACGACCGAAAGCAACGCAATATACAAAATCGGACATTTCGGATATAACTGTCCGTACAGACACTACAACAATTTAATGGAGATTCGTATCTTTGAACACTGCTTTTTTGTCTTCCCTTTCTGTCAATATTTAGTTCGAAAAAATAACTCAAGAGAATTCTACCGACATGCCCTTCACTTTAAAGCTATTTCTGCAAATTTCATATATTTTGACTCTTTCAGACAGATCACTGATAGTGTCTATAATTACTACCTTTGAGGTTTTAGCTCAACCAATTTCTTGTCGTTTATATGAAAATTTGAAACTGAAACTCAAAATTAATTAAGTGGGTTCTAAAATTGCCCCCAAAAGCCAAATATGTCTAAATTGACAAATACAACATGTTTTTAAAATAATTACATATAAAAATGGGCCATACTGGGTGTTAGTATACATTTGAGATAAGGATAAAGATTATCGAAAAATATACATTTTTTCAACAAACGCTGCCGTCTTTTGTGTATGCCTACACCACTGGTGCTCTGGTTTTATTACTTATGAGTTTAACCTAAACACGAAATGTGTTATTGTTTAAATTGACTTTTTATTCGATTTCCAAAAGATGGTATCATTCGGCCTTAGGCTAGATGCAATAAATGTCTATCATGATTAGATTTTTTATTTCATATTTCTACAAAAGTCGCTACAGCATGGCACATGTAGTGGACCTACAGCAAGCAAATTGGTTTCCGTCTTTTAAATAACGCTTAAGTTTGACTTCGTAGGGAGGGGGCCGTATACTGGTATACATGTAGGGTATCCGATAGTTTGTGCCTCAGTGTTGTGGGTCACGCAACTGGTACAGAGACTGATTTGTTTAAATAAGCAATCTCGATCACTCAGTTTGGGACACCATTCAATACTATCATCGGACGTTTTAAATTCCAACTTTGTAATTATCCAGTGTGGCAAAACATTATACTAGACTTCCGCTACTGTCTGGACTAGCTCTCATTTATGTGAAGGTATTGAAAGAGCAACATAGGTACAATAACACCTATTTGAAATGATGATCGAGGTCCAATGACCTAGCACTTGCTCAAAGACTAAATGGTGATATAATCTAGTATAATTTTCTATTTGCAACGACATCAAAGTGTACGTGTGTGCAAAATTGCGCTCGTTTGGGGTTGAATATATTAATAGACTATGTACACTGTAAAAACAGTGTGTAGAGATTTAACACTTTTTTAGTCAATTTGTAAACACATTTTATGTATACAAGCTTAACTTCGCGTGTTATAGTCGATTCGCGTTGATACGTTCGTCCCCCTGGAGTTTTGGACCTATTCAATTAAGTCGGAGAGGGAAAATAAAAGAATTCAAATGCACGTGCCATACCGGATTATCTTGGAGGACACTCCGGTCATATAAATCACTCACCTGCCACTAAATACAATTTCATTCGTGTATGGAAACGCACAATAGTGTATTTCAAGCCTTAACATTCCTCACAATAACATGATTAACAGAAGTCCCTGCGCCTCATTGAATTTTTCACCTCCGCAAGAATGGTACGGGGTCACATATCAGATGAATCGAGTATAAGAGTATTGATGGCCGGAATTTAGGATTCTGACGCTCAAATTATGTTTAGAAATCAAACACTGGTGTTTAGTATTGAAACATGTTTAGAAAGTGACTACAAAAAGCGTTAAATTCCTAAGCACTGCTTTATACAGTGTATGTTTCCTGTAAATCTAACACCAACTTTTAGAAGATATTGTCAGCGACATAAAATTAGATGGTGTTGTAGAGAGTGTCCAAAAACCCTTTACCCTAAAAGCGCCCCAATTTCAGGTCTTTAATCATTTATGCAAATTATTTATACATATTTAAAAAGTATTGTTTATTAGCTTTTCAAAACAGCAAACCCCGTTGAATTCGGGTTCCAAATGACTGAGTTGTCCCTTATTTAATAAAATCTGTGTTGTTTTGGACAGGCTGTGAAACAAAAAGCAAATACAAGAAAAAACAAAGGCATATCCCTTGAAAATATGTTTCTTTCCCGATAAAATCAACCTGAACAATGCTGAATAAACAATCAAAACATGTCCACTAAAATGTTTAACATCCAAGCTTAACGCCTCAAAGAAGTAATAGAAACTTTAACATAACACATCATCAAAACACATGTTAATGTGTGCAAAACCAAGTCTGTCCGTGTTACAAGTAAAAAAACACAGATTTCATTCAATTAGGAACAACTCAGTCATTAGGAACCCAAATTCAATGGGGTTTGCTGGTTTGGAAAGGTAGTAAACAGTACTTTTTAAATATGTATAAATAATCTGCTTAATTATTTATTAAAAACCCCCATATTGCGGGCGCTTTTAGGGTAGATTGTTTTTTGGGACACTCTGTATGAGTAAGCAAAGACGAATCAGGTTTGTACTATTTTAATTCGTTTATGCTTCATAATTCTTCTGCAAAGTGAAATTACAGTATCGAGGGCGTCATCTGTAAAAGAAGAATACCATTTTTGAGTCACAGATAAGATGTTTATACGAATGTCTGTGAGTCATTCTGACTTACTAGTTGTCCCTGGTCACGGTGACTGGGCTTGGTTGGTTGATATTTCGGTTATCTGCTCAGTACTGATAGAGCTCTTGCGATGGTGCGATATCCTCTAAAGGCCTACAGTTCCGTAGCGGTTTTGCTGTTACATAGGCCTATAATACTCAAAATCAGTACAAAGTCGTGCTCGAATATTACAAATTAGTCCCTTTATGATTTTATTTAAAAGAGGAAATGGGTCGGGTATGTTGGGAGCACCGGATAACTATACACACAGGAACCAAATGTCACAATATGTAAATAATACTAATGTTGGTTTAATACTTTTTGGCTTCTTTGGGTGAGTGTCAAAGCTATTTTCTGATCATGATGATTCCCTAATGCAATGTTTCTGGTTAAAAAGTTAAAGGCCGACTCAGAGATTTCATGAGGAGGGCGCCCTCAATTTCCAAAAAAATCGTGTTTTTTGCATGTACATAATGCTTGTCCATATACTAATCACTGTGTGAAATTGCTAAGCTTAAATCGAAAAAAAAAAAAAAAAAAAAGAGTCACAGATAAGATGTTTATACGAATGTCTGTGAGTCATTCTGACTTACTAGTTGTCCCTGGTCACGGTGACTGGGCTTGGTTGGTTGATATTTCGGTTATCTGCTCAGTACTGATAGAGCTCTTGCGATGGTGCGATATCCTCTAAAGGCCTACAGTTCCGTAGCGGTTTTGCTGTTACATAGGCCTATAATACTCAAAATCAGTACAAAGTCGTGCTCGAATATTACAAATTAGTCCCTTTATGATTTTATTTAAAAGAGGAAATGGGTCGGGTATGTTGGGAGCACCGGATAACTATACAACCACAGGAACCAAATGTCACAATATGTAAATTAAACTAATGTTGGTTAATACTTTTTGGCTCTTGGGTGAGTGCAAAGCTATTTTCTGATTACATGATGATCCCTAATGCACTGGTTCTGGTTTAAAAACGTTAAAGGCCCGACTAGAGATTTGCAGAGGAGGGGCCCTCAATTTCCAAACAAATCGTTGTTTTTGGCAGGTACAATGCTGTCCATATACTAATCACTGTGTGAATGTAAGCTAAATGACATCCTTCATATAGAAAATCACAACTTGTTATAAAATTCCGGATCCGGAATTTTGTTATACACAGATCCTATGGGACGTTAATATTACACATAAATGATTTTACGCATCAATACGAAAAATCCGATTGATCTCAAATTCGGAATTGTGCGCAGTTTAGGTTACTGTCTTTAGTGCTAGTTGAAGATTTTCATTATTACACAAAAAAATAATATTCGAAATCTCTGAGTGATCAGATTACCATTAAAATGAAAAAAATAACGGAGTGTTACCTGATGCATGGGTTTAAATCGTCAAGCATTTTTTGTTCAAAACTATGAAGGCACGTGAACTAGCATCCAATTGAATATTGTTTCATTCATATGGCTGGCATGAGGGAAGGGGAGGGGAAAAATTTGGCAGGTGAATGATGGCATGAGATTTGGCGCAGATTCAATTTTGGGCTCTTTAAAATAGCTTCAAAATGTCCTCTGAGAGTGTCAGTAAGCCTAGCCTATATGCATCAGTTTCCTGCTAGCTGTATAAGTCTGTATATCTCACCTTATATGTAATGTTAATTATCAATATTGTGTCGGGGAAAGGATAATTACGAAGGGGAATTTTTTAACACACTGGACGTCAACGTGGGGGGGGGGGGGGAACAGCTGCCAGACGACAGTCCCGAGAAACACTTGCTGCACCCTCGCCCGTCCAAGAAATGTTGTATGTGTATGAATGTATGGGGGGTGTGTTTGGCGGGGGAGGGATATTTGGCTAGTTAGCTCAGGCTAGTTAACTTCAGAAACTCCAGGGGCGCCCCATTTAGGTAGTTATTTCTGGCGCTAATGCTAGTTATGTTTGGACATCGGTAGTTATTTCTGTTCACCCTGACTAGTTATTTCTTGTCCCTTGGGATTTATAACTTTTTATCCTTGGGATTGCAACTTTTTGTCCCTTGGGACAAAAATTTTTGGTCCATGGAGAATAATTTTCGTTACCTTGGGTAATATTATTGGTCCTCAGGCTAGTATTTTTTGGTCGTCATGTAGTTAATTTCTGGTCCTAGTTTTTTCTTGGTTGCTCAAGCTAGTTATTTCTTGGTCCCCCAGGCTAGTTATTTCTGGTCCCTCAGGCTAGTTTTTCTTGGATGCTCAAACTAATTATTTCTGGTCAGTTAGAGAGGTATTAGTAGAGTAGTAGTTCATCAAGCTAGTTACTTTTCTAGTCTCATCTATTTATTTTCTGATTGCTTAAGCAATAGAAGCCAGAAAGGATTTTTCTTGGTCCCTCGAGCCATTTAGTCCTTTCAAAGGCATGCTGCGTTGGATTAGCCAGATTAATTTCAGGACTGTGAATTTATTTATTACTCAAATTTTCCTGCTGGGTAATTTTACTGTGGGGGGAAATGTTGTTTTTTTTTTTTAATTATTGCTTTCTTTAATTGCATTTTCAACCTCAATTTGGTCATGTCAGGCAGTGCCAGGGCATGGCGTACTGGGCAAAAATCCCTTTGAAAACAGCCAGCTGCAGGGGCTTGGCCAACAGGACTGCTTGTAGACGACTGGGTGACTGGTATAGTTGCAACGAGAATCTAGCCCAAAATTTGATTGATTTTCAATATTTTTTATCCAAGTCAGTAATATTAACATTGTTATGGCCATACGGGAGATGGCCTACTAGAGATGGCCTGTGTACCATGAGAAGCAAGAGTCATGGCCTTTTAATCCTTCAATCTTAAGTGTGAAGTGCCTCCAAAGGCTTAACCAACAGGAAGTTCTTCCAGTAATGTACCCAGCTTAACATGCCACCAGTTTTTAAAGCAGGGCACTTGAATAACTGGTGATTTACCCTTTTAAACAACCTTATTTTTCTGTGGCATCTGCTAATAAAAAACCCTTGTTTCATTCATTACATGACGGTTCTCAATCATGGGAATTGGGAGTATATATAGCACTGTAATTTAGGTGTGTCTAACATTAATCACTAGCAAATGCATGACATGTATATTGTTCTCTTTAAAATCATACCCACCAGTAAATTATAGTCATATTAACTTATTCCACTTAGATAATGTCAGCACTCAAAATACAATCTTACAAAAAGCTCACAAACTCGTCCGTATTGTGAAACTTCTAATTTATCAAATGTATGGCATGCGTTGTCACACCCAACCAATTTTACTCACTCCACTCGCCACTGGCATGAGAATACAACTGTTTATGTGTTAAGTGCTCATAAATTGTCATGGACTTCATTACAAATTTGATTATTCCAATCTTAGTTGACATATTTCCAGAATATCCCAACCCCAAACCCAAGAGTCTATGCTGATTGTCTTCATTGTCCAATCATCCTGACCCTGACGCCCTTTTTTTCACCTTCTCTCCTTTTTTCTCTCTGCTATTAATATTCTGAATTCCCCTTATTTCTTATTCTTGTTCTTTTCTTCTTGTTAACAACCTATTAAAATAATTTTGTTTGGGATAAAAACACTAGCTTGGCGACACAAAAAATAATAACTAGCATGGGCGACCAAGAAATAACTAGCCTGAGGACCAGAAATAAACTTCCTGAAGTGCCAGAGAAAAAATAACTAACTTGCAGCAACCAAGAAATTTACAACAGCTGAGTGCCCCAAAAATAACTCGCCGATAACAAAACTTGCCTTTCCCAAGGGACAAAAATTACTCCCATGGGACAAAAAATAGTCTCCCAAAGGACCAAAGTTAAAATCCCAAGGGACCAATAAAATAAACTAGCCTTGAGGGTCCAAAAATAACTAGCCTAAATGGGGACGCCCTCTGGAGTTTCTGAATATAACTAGCCTAGAGCTAAACTAGCCACAATATCCTATCCCGTTTGGGCGTGTTTTTTGTGTGCGCTATAGAGGGAGGTTTAGATTATTTCCATGAGGCGTGTATTTGTTCTTGGATGGGAATATTTTTGTTGCGGTTTCGATTCTCGAATCTCTCGAACAATTCAACTCGCGTTACATACACACCTGGCTTATGCTCATCTAAACCTCCCTATTACGTCCCCCACGACAATGTGTCCGTCATGATGTTCTTATAACTTTATAACTAGCAAAGTAATTCAAAATTTTTGAAAAAGAAAGTCAAATGTCCTTTCCCTCCAAACACAGAGTACAAACAATAAATTAAATTTGATTGTTGTAGATAGCATTGTAAAATCATAGACGATGATGAGTGTTCTCTAGAGGACGGTCATGTCATGGTGAATTAATGTTACAGGGAATTCATTGTAGGCATTAAAATCTATTAGCTCTACTAAATGCTCAAGCTGCTGTCTTTACGACGGAAAATTGGGTTTATCATTACTACTTCAGAAAATGTAATTGTCCGTTGCTATCGTGTGTGGTCTCATAAAGTGATTTACTCTTTTACCTTTGGGGTATTAGAAATAAATCACAGAGAAAGTACTACCCGAAATCCCACCGTCTTTGATCTAGATTACCATTTGGAACTTTAATGTGCCCGCTTTTAATACTATGAATCAATATCCATGGCCCGATCGCTAATAGCCTTGTCCCAGAACAAAATGTTGTATCAGAAGAACACTACTGTTCTTCTCATTTACCCTGTGAAATCTTAGGCAAAAACGATGTTTGGTTTGGACTTATAACAAATATGTAACTCCATTTTGGTCGACCAATATTAATTTTACACAAGTACTCTATGGAGCTACCAAACACCTCTCCTAGCTCTCACATGCAAACGATTGAAATATCGGCGCGAAACTTTTAAAGTATACAGATATGGTTTGGGGGCTAAGCCATTCTATCAAGATGAAACTTTATATACTTAAATCGGCCATCACCCTTTAATGGCAAAATTTTTAAAAAAAGTCAGTGGTATGTCACCTCAAGCGAGTAACAATAAATTAAATTTGATTAGAGAATAAGGTATGATTTTGGAACCCGGTACTCTCTTACGACGAATTGAAAACCCAAGTCGATACCATTATTTTAAGTGGAGACCGCCTACGGCCTCGCTCTTCCACGGAAAAATAATGGTATCGTCCGTGTCAATTCGTCGTCTTACATCAACACAGCACGAAAGCCGTTTATGGCAAGCCATAAATGCCATACGTATTGCCGCAAAGCTTTGCGACATTTCAGCAACGCGTTGCGACTTTCGGCCACGCGTTGCAAGAAAGTAGCAACGCGTTGCGTGCGGTCGGCCAATTAGAATGACGAATTTTCTGTGACGTATTTCAAAAATTAGACCCACAACGCTTTGCAAGTATCTAAGCAACGCGTTGTGGAAACTCACACGCGTTGCAAGCCTTCACAACCCGTTGCTACCTTTCACAACGCGTTGCAAGCTTCACAAAGTGTTGCGAAGGTTCACAAGGCCATAAGGGTCATAACGTAATGCCGCAACGCGTTGTTGAGAAAGTAAGCAACGCGTTGCGACCATTTTGGCAACGCGTTGTCTACATTTCGTTTTCGTTTCGGCAACGCGTTGCGGTGTGTCGGCCATCAAATCATGCATTTCTGTTCTGTGACGTATTTCAAAAAATAGACCCACAACGCGTTGCGGCCATACTTATGACCTTATTGCCTTCACAACGCGTTTGCAAACATTCACAGACGCGTTGCGAGCTTCAACAACACGTTTGCAAACTTCAACACGCGTTGTGAGGCATAATGTCATAACGTATTGCCGCAACGCGTTTGCGAAGGTTTGCAACGCGTTTGAAGGTCTCAACGCGTTTTGTGAGATGTATATTTTTGAAATACGTCACAGAAATTCAGGATTTTGATTGCCGACACCG
>JAMKCH010065854.1:0-15181 GCA_023653785.1 Ophioderma brevispina
GCCGTCTATTTCCATTGATACCAAAATAAGTACCAACATGCTCTCGATGGCTTCACCCCCTTGCGGGCTGGGGTGGAAGATCATTGGGAACCCGCTGTGTTCCATGCAACTGTCGTAAAAGGCAACTAAATGGGCCCCTGGGTGGTCGGGGAGAATAGGGACCGTATTCAATATGACAACAGCCACCAGACATGTTGGTGGCAAGATGCATACATTCCAGGCTACCAATACATTAAGCTGTCACTCAATCCATGTTTAGCGAATGCACAGGGATCATTGACAGGTGAATGTATTGTAGAGTACTGGAATGCGTATATCTTGTCCACAAACATGGCCGGCTATTGAATAGGTCTATAGCACCGCTTTGTGTTTAAGGAACTTGTAATATGTATTTAAGATGATGTATTAGGATTTTCCCACTGTATAATTGTTGTAAGATGTATTTAAAAGTGTTAAAATTATGTGTTATCAGTCATCCCCCAGTGTGGGTAATAATGCTCATGATTTACTAAGTTAAAAATGAAGAATACATTTATCAAATGAATATACATATATATTAAGACCATCTATTTGGTCTGAAAATCACCTTAAGTTTCAATATTGAATTGATTTATCTTGTTTTAAAGGGAGATCGTGTTGCATGTTTGCTGATGTGATTGTTGATTAGTAGTATTTTATTGAAATTTTACTGATACATGGATGGTGGATGAACTTTGTCATAGTGTATGATGGTATAATTATTAATTATGAATTGAGTAGTGTATCTTGTGAAGTTGTGTTTCTCTATGTGTATTGTTGTATTCAATTGGGTTATCTTGTTGTATACATGGATGGGTGATGATCTGGTTCACCAGTGTATGATGTGTTTATATTTACAATTGTTTATTGTGTTTGAATTGAAATGAAGTTTAATAATATGGCGTTCATTTTTTTATGTTGAATGTTTTTATCTTAGGGACACGGATATGACACCAATTTGTGTGAGTTGTCGTTAATTTAATCTCACTCAACTCTATGGCTGTCATGAAGCCCATGAGGCAGCAAATATTGTAAAATTTGCTTAGGCATGGAGGTGCACCAATAGGCAAACAATTCAATTTGCAACCCAAACCATTTTAGGACGGTTAGGACGTTATGTGGCAAAAGATGGCTTTTTTAATCCCTGATGCTTTAGCAGAATGGTTAATTTGTCATAGCCAAAAATTTGTGTCATCGACATCTGTCGTCCATCCGTCGACGTTTTTGGCAGAGTTTGCTGTTGTAAAATTTGGATCATCAACCGTAAAAAAAAATCAGAAAAATAAGCATCAGTTAAACCAAAATTGAACCAAACCTTACACAGAAAAAGCATCAGTAAACCAAAATTAACCCAAAACTTAAATCAATATTCGAAGTTGTTTTGTGCATAACTGATTCAATTTTCAGGTCTGTATAGGCTCCCTTTCTCCTACTAATCATTTTGGTTTGTGATTTCAGGGATTTTTTCACACCTCAGGAAAATACATGTGTAAATAAAGGTAATATTTTAAGTTCAAAATATGTTGTAAGCATACTTACAAACATACTAGATTTGCTACGCTAAAGTCCTTATTCAATCTGCTTAAAATGTGTGGTAAATTAGGCTTCTTCAGCCTTGATATGAAATGATAACTGATTAACATTCCAATTTGCTTAAAAGAACCTTAAAAATTAATGTAGGTTTTATGGGTAACTTTTGTCCCTTCGTACTTCATATTTGAAACATGACCTTGGGCAACGAGGCACTGAACAATAAAAAATTTTATAATAATTAATGTGTAAAAAGCCTTCTTCATGTATATGTGGGGTCTATGAGTGATACAAAGTCAGACATTTGAAAATTGTTGTCACGAAATTAGGTGCTTTTAACTGCTAATATGATGCAAAATAGTCTTTTAATTAAACTGATCAAAATAAGATAATACAATTTTATACCAGAAAAGATTAATATCCAAAAATTTTCATAGTTAATTTTCACCCCTAGATATTTTTTTTCATACTTTTAAGCGGCAAAAAACCTTGGTCAAACCTTAAACAAACTTTAGTCTTTGGGGCTATAAAAAATAGTAGTGTTGGATGCACCAACCACAAGCTTTTTTGTGTGACAATTTTTTTTTTAAAGTGTAAAAAAATGTTCCTTCCATCGCTTCATTCAATAACTACTAAATATTTATGATAAAATTAGGCATCTGATACCTAATTCCACTGCCCTGGAATCTGCCATTTAAGTTCTGCTCATGAAGGAAGTTTAAAGCCATTCTATTGACTGTACTAGTCACTAGACTATGCATCTCACAAACTCGCAATTTACAACATGAGGCAAATCTGGTTTTACTCTTGCTACTTTTATGCTATTATTTGTCATCACCGACCCTCTCCTTGTTGCATGCTTTAAAGCAAAAGACCTCTGATTATCTAATGCACTCACCTTTTTGTATTTCTGTACTTCTTTACACTTGGAATTGCAACTTTATTCGGTATATTTTTGAGAAAATTACATTTTGCAAAAATGACCTTATAGTAAATGGGAATGGTGTGTTGTTTCCTCTTATCACAATGGAGAAGATTATGGCTTTGTTCATGGGTGTTTAATTCTCATCACCTTGTTGTCATCCCCGGTCGCATCAAGTGAAAGCGATAATTCAACCACTTGTATACTTACGAACACATTCACCTGGAAGAAAAGGCCATCGGCGACACACGGACATACGTTGGTAAACCAAAACATCAACTCTCCATAGTAGTGGCCCCTGGATGGCATGGAATTTCGCATTAATAATTGTTACAACCGCACTGCTGGACTTGACCTCTCTACTATTTCATCATGTGTGTGCCTTATCAGATGACAGAAGTTGGGTCGGTAGTTTGAAATTGTGATGTGTTACTGTTAAAGGGAGGAGGAGGTCAGTAAGGAACGGAGTCATTAAGGAGATACTATGTTAATAAACGTGAATAGATGACTAAATGGGGAACAAGAAGAGGAGGGGGGGGGGGAAACAAGGAACAAAAAGAACACCAGAGGTCCTGTTTAAATATCACTATTTAGGCATTACTGAATTCTGATGGACTCCTGTTTATAGACTAATTTCTTTTTCTTTTCTCCAGTAAATCATTCTAAGTTGGTTTTACTTAGAAGCAAATTTGCACTTAGATTACAGCCAGCATTGAACAGAACAGGCTTTGAACGGAAAGTATTTTTGATCGGATCAAAGCTAAAAACAAAACCTGAATCTGACACGTATGTAATAATTCTAGAATGGTTGTATGCCAAAATTTATCATGTCGCATATGACAGAGAGATGAGTTCTAGAATCTATTGAACGAATACCAATCAATTGAGATGACTTTTCATGTGTTAGCTGCAACATACAATGACGAAACCTTACTTTTATTCTTCAGATATAGTATCTATAGCTGTCCTATCCCATTTGCCCGAACTGGAATGGCTCATGTAAGACATATCACACATTTCCAAAGATTTGAAATCTGACTGTGATTTTATAAGAATAATCCATACGATATTGCTAATATAATACCACAGCTCTATGTGACTTGCAGCACAGAATTAGTACACAAAGCTTTGACATGGGTTCCAGCAGGGAAAAACTTTGAAGATGTAGTCCTGGCAGTTTACACAGCTTCCATATTTACATTTTTATAAACTTTTCTGCTTAGTAACGAATAAGATTGCTAATCTCCACAAAGACAACTTTAGTGGATTGGAACACTTGGAGTAACTAGATCATCATGTACCAACTCATTTCCTATTAAATATTTGGTACTTTTTCACCTGTATACTTTTCAAACAACTATTTTTGAATGGCAAATTGTTATCAAACATCACAACTGGTATGTTTCCAAAGGGTTGGCATGCTTTACTAGCATTGGTACAATTAAAGGGAAACAATATATAGCGTGATCTGCATCCGAGGTTACTTAAAGAGACATCTGGTCCGTGTGGAATTTTGGTGCTTGCTAGACTAAATTAATTAATGTTTTAATGGAAAGGTTTTCCAAGATATGAAGCACTATCATTCCGTATATATTTCTGAGAAGAATAAATTACCATCGCTATAAACAAGTTTATTCTCCCACCTAGTCTACAGTTGATTTTGTATCTCATAATTGCATAGCTTCTTGTCAATTCATCACTCTTTAATGTTAGAATAAGCAGAATGTAGATTTAATCTAACAATGTCATTTCCTCAATAGATGCTGAAGCATATTATAACCTTGACAATATGAAATACATATTTATAGGATGGAAAAACTTAACTGAATGAACTGCCTGTACGCCTATTTTGGTTGGTTTGGAGTGATTAAAAAAAAAAATAATTCAATGCTATATTAAACTGCAGTCCAATAAGATTTAAGTACTTTTACCTGAATATTTTTTTTAGGGAGCTTAGTTCTTTAAATAGTCTTGAACTTTACCACAATGAGTTTATCGGAACTGCCTGATAGGCCTATTTTTTAGGGTGAGTGAGTTATCAGTGCTCCAGCGCATAACATAAGATTAAAGTACTTGAACCTGATATTTTCAGGGATCTTGTTTATCTGACAGAGCTTAGAGTAGCCTGTACAACAATGAGTTATCTTACTGCCTGAGGCCTATTTGTAGGGTTTGAGTGATTTATCAGTGCGGGCACTGCAATTCTAATAGATTAAAGCACTTGAACCTAATATTTTCGGGATCTTGTTCATTTGACAGCTTTATCTTTTCAACAATGAGTTATCTGAACTGCCTATAGGACTATTTGTAGGGTTGAGTGATTGATCTGTGCTATTCTGCATACCAATAAGATCACAAAGTACTTGTAACCAATAGAATGGTTTTGCAAGGGGTCCTTGTTCATTCTGACCAGCTTAGTCCTTTACAACAAGATTTTAACTGAACTGCCTGTAGGCGTATTTGCAGGTTTTGATGATTTATCATTGTTAAAACTGCAGAATAATTATAATTCATTAAGTAAAGCACTGAAACTTGTTATTTTCAGGGATCTTTTCATTTTGCCCAAAGCTTATCTTTACAACAATGAGTTATCCGAACTACCTGTAGGCCTATTTGGTAGGGTTTGAGTGATTAGCAGTGTCCTTGCACTGCCTTCAAATAAGATTCAAGCACTTGAACCTACTGTTTTCAGTGATCTTGTGCATATGGACAAAGCTTTTTTTTCTTTACAACATGATTCTCTGAACTGGCCTGGTAATGCCTATTTGCAGGGTTTTAGCTGATTTATCAGGGGCTGACGCAGAATAATAGTCAGTAAAGTACGTGAACCTGTTTATTTTTCAGGGATTTGTTCATTTGAACAAAGCTTTATCTTTGCAACATGATTAATCTGGAACTGCCTGTAGGTCCTTATTTGTAGGTTGAGTGCTTTTATCAATCAGTGCTGGCACTTATTTGCATTCCATAAGGATTAAATCACTGGAAACCTAATATTTTCAGGGATCTTGTTCATTTGACAGAGCTTTATCTTTACACATGAGTTATCTGAACTGCATCTAGGCTTCTAGTTTATTGGTTTGATTGATTTTATCAGTGCTAGGACTGCAGAATAATAGTCTTAACATACTTGAACCTGATATATTTTTAGGGATCTTGCTCATTTGACAAACTTCACATCTTTACAATAATGGGTTATCTGACTGCCTGTGTCTCTTTGTAAGGTTGAGTGATTTATCAAGTGCTAACTTGGCATATCAATTAAGGATTAAAAGTACTTGTGTTCATGATATTTTAAGGGATCTTGTTCATTTTTGACATAGCTTTACCATTTTACAACAAAACAATGAAATTATCTGAACTGCCTGTAGACCTATTTGGTTAGGGTTAAGTGATTTATCTGTGCTATTACTGATTACTGCATACCAATATGATTAAAGCACTTGTACCTGATATTTTCAGGGATCTTGTTCATTTACAGAGCTTTATCTTTTACAGCATGAGTTACCAACCTGAACTGCCTGTAGGCCTATTTGTGTTAAGTGATTTATCTGTGCTATCACTGGCATACCAATAACATTAAAACACTTGTCCCCTGATATTTTTAGGATCTTGTTTCATTTGACAGAGCTCATCTTTACCACAATATGTTATTTGAACTGCCACTAGACCTATTTGTAGGGTTGAGTGATTTATCTGTGTCTATATCTGCAATACCAATAGATTAAAGTAACTTGAACCTGAATATTTTTCAGGATCTTGTCATTTGACAAAGCTTTATCCTTTAACCACATGAGTTAATTAGCTGAACTGCCTGTAGACCTATTTGTAGGAGTTTGAGTGATTTATTCTGGCTATAATTCTTTCATACCAATGAAGATTAAATTCTTGAACCCTGATATTTTCAGGATCTTGTTCATTTGATGCAACGCTTTGCCTTGAGAGGATGATTTTTATCCTCAACTGCCTGTAGGCTATTTGTAGGGTTGAGGGATTTATCATTGCTACCCTGCATACCAATAAGATTAAGTACTTGTACCTGATATTTTCGGGATCTTTAACTTTAGTTCACTTAACAAAGCTTTGGTCCTTTAACAAACAATGATAGTCCTGTATGCCTGTAGGCCTAGTCAGAATCTTGTTCATTTAACAAGCTTTTATCTTACAAGTCAACAAACAGTTTATCCGGAACTGCCATGTGGGGCCTATTTGTACTGTTGAGTGATTTATCAGTGCTATCCACTGATACGCAATAAGATTAAAGTCACTTGAACTGATATTTTCAGGGATCTTGCTCATTTAACAGAGCTTTAATCTTTATCAAAATGAGTTATCTGAACTGCCTTGTAGCCTATTCAGAAGTCTTGTTCATTTGACCGTTCTTACTCTTAACAACCATGAGTTATCTGAACTCCCTATATGGCCTATTTGTTAGGTTCTGAAGTAAATTTTATTATAAGGCTAAATTAGATGAAAATGGGAAAGGATGGAATAATCCCTAGTCCCGTAGTATTTTCCACAGAAGTCCTTTCATTACCTCCCTAACGAGCGCACAAACAATTTCACGAAACAAACTCAACAAACTTTCTGAGACATTTTATGGTTGAATCAATTGAAATTTTAAATTTAACAAGAATGATTTGACTGAAATCACAGCATGAACCTTCATGTTGTTTGAGATAAATGAAACCACTTTATATTTTTTTAATACAAACCCTTTATGTTTGCTTCTGTTAAATCGAATCAATAGGGACCCTCGTTATTTTCCAAGTGGAATCCAAATCACCATATTTCACTAATGTGCGACTCCCGCCCAATCAATGGGTTAAATTGTTCATGTGGGTTTAAAACACGGCGCAGGATATTAGTTCTAACCTATCTCTGTTTTGTATTTTGGGTCATTACAATCAATAAAGTAAAGAAATGGACAAACAAACAAGGAATTGACCAACAAACAGGAAAGGAAGTCATAAAAATGTTTACCAGCATGCGAGAAAAAGGGAGGAAAAGCTAAAGCAAGTGGTGCGCTTGTTACAAATGCGTAGCTGGGCATGGCTGGCTTTACTCCCCATGGGCATTTACATGCTAACCCTAGCATTTGCTGGACCTGTACTATGGCAAGTACTTCGCTATCTATTCCAAAACTTGGCGAACCGGTATCTTACTTATGCAAAGCAGTTGGAGCCTTGTCTGTGATTTCTGGTGAAGCATCATTGCTTTTTATTACCATATAATAAGCATAAGTAGCGGTTGGGTTTTCCGAAATCATAACTGCAAACTGGAAGAAATAGATAAGAAACTCTTGTGGGCAGAAATCTTCATAGCTTTACATTAATAAAACTTGCGGTTTTCCATTGCCCTGGGTGTTGTGCCGACTGTATTCCAAGCTGACAAATCGAATGAAATATCGGAAGTGTGTATTGTATTACCCTTGCTTCTACCTTCAAAATGACTGGAAAGCCATGAAAATATCACATCTATATCAAATGCAGAATTGGAATTGAAGCCCGAATTTTCTTTACCATTTTGAAGATATAATAATACGGCCGCCATGCAGGAAACCTTTTTTTCACTAGAGGCATTTTTATTGGATTGAATCTCATCTGCTGTGTCTTATCATAGTGTCTCTTACATAGCACTTTTTGCTGACATCAAAACCACCAAACTTCCCAGCAGAAAAATTGCGCATACAAACGTATAATCCTGAGTTACAGCCTACTTATGTTGACAGTGTTAGGTTGTTGGATGCCAACTATTATCCTAGCGATATTGATACAGTCGGACAGATGGAGTTTTGCTCCTGTCATATTACAACAACGGTTTGCAGCGTAAGTGTTGCCAGTCAGTTCTGCTGCAACCCTCTTTATTGTTTCCCTCTCAGTCACCTAAAAATTTTACATAAATCAGTTTTTTTGGAAGAGTGTGCAAGACAAAGGCGAAGCGAAAAATGGCAGAAAAAATTAGATGCTGCAAACAATCCAGAAGATGAGATGTGAGAGTGAGTTTTTTAACCATGGGGTAAAATTTCTTAAGGAATAACCAAACTTTTTTTTTTCTTATACACAAAATACATGTGTAACTGCTGCGTGCAAGTCCTAAAGGGATAAGCAGGGATTTGCTGATCCAAAACATCAAAAAATCATTAAAATTTGTATTTTGGTATTTATGTTACAGGCATGGATGTGCTAACATAACCTGCAAATGGTTGGCTTTAAATCCATGTATTAAAGACAAGACAGTAATTTTAATCTGATTCAGTAATTTCTATACGTGCGTATAAAAATTCTGACTTGAGATTTAAAAAGCCATTCTCTGTGAATGTCCCAGATTTATAAGCGTATATTGTGCACCATGACCTGTACAGTTTGAACTTCAGAACTAAAAAATTAGTATTTTAATTGTCTCTAGTAAAACACAGGAATCGGCCTGTTTAGTGTAGACTTAGTGTTAGGAGGGGGGGGACTGCACTGTATTCAAAGTTGGATATGATGCGTGGTGAACAAGAAAATGCGTAAAAGGGTCTCTTTTTTCCAAACAGGGCGTTGTACGCGCGTATTGATTAGGGTGTCAAAAACAGCAAAATGTGGAAAAAAGGGTTAGGTTTTTTCTAAACCTGGAAATGTCATGTACGTGTAATACTCAAATTAAGAGGAGATCAAAAAGAAAAAATATTGTAGAGCAAAGCATAACGATACATAAAGGTATATAAACAAGAACCACCAATGCCATTGACCGTCATTGTTCCAATGGTAGGCAAAACAGACAAAAATACTTGTTAGGGTATGTTTTTTAGTCAGTGGAAGTACTTGATTTGGGTGCATTTTGGAAGCTCAATCGTTCACGCATAAATCCACCTTTGAATAACAAGTCTTTTATTTAAAACCTGCCAATATGAGCAAACGGTGAAGAGTCAGGGGAGTGCCGTAACTTGGACCCATCTGCACACAAGTCTCTGACATATAACTTAATGGAATAAACCTGTGCGTATTCTGTGAGGGTTTCCGAATTCATAAGTGTGTCAGAAAAACCTTGGTGTTCAGTGGGTCACGTACGGAACTCAGGACCGCCAGGGGTTAAAGAAAAGAATTGATAAAAAATATTCTCACTCAAAGAAATAGATCGTTAAAAGTTTCTTCTCGACTGGGAAATTTCCACTGTCGATGCGTACAATGGACAGGGTTTGAAAAAACAAGGTCCAAGCTTTTAGATTTCACATCCTGTTGGTAATTCTATTCTCAGCAAAAGGCATGTCTACAAATTTCTGTCAGCATGATGCTCTCATTGTACAATGTAATTACTACTGAAATTGTATAAAACAGCCATTTTGTACTTGAAAAATTTCATAATGTTGATTGAAAAGATATTCTTGTTTTTAAAAACGAAGCACCGTTGCTATCCCTGAGTTACTGATTGTGTACAGTAAAGCATATAGCTAACACTGGAATTCTGAATCTTGTTTTTCCCTGAATACTGATATGTGTACAGAAAGTAACTACTTGTCTGGGCGAAAAGTATTAAGTGATGACGCGCGCGCGTATACCAAGTGCCACCTTTCAGTTGCAGTGCACCTTGTGCTTTGCCTATGTGTGCACTGAAAATCGGTCTCCGACAATTACATGCAACCGCATCGCAACTACATACTTCGAGATGGACAAGGTAGGAAAACTGGAAATTTTAAGAAATTTTATTCCCCGAGGTTACGATCGTGTACAGTAAAGTATGTAGCAACACTGGAATTCTGAAAACATTTTATCACTGAGTGCTGATAGGTGACTGTAGTGTTCACCCAGTTTTTTACCTCAACCCCCCTCCAGAAGGAAAAAAATGACCCGCTGTTGGCAAACCCATCAACAATTTGGGTCCAGCTTTAACAATTATTTTGAAAAAAAATCAGGAATTAGGGTCAAAATTGGGTAAAAATCTCCAAATTTGGACTTGTTGTTTGTTTTCCCCCAACCAAATTTAATTTTACACCCAACAAAATCATCCACCCCCATTCCAAGGAGAGGGCTGCGCGCGGCACGTATGCACACTGGGCTACAGAAAAAGTATATAGGAACACAACTGAATCTGAAGCATGTTTTATCCACGGGGTACGACATGTGTATAGCTACACAAATATATAATGCCATGAGGGCTCTGGTTAAAAAACTTATGCACCCAGAGGGGGGGTGACATCAAGTAGGCCTTACTACAGGACTAGTAGGAATGTTGATGTCACCAGAAGACCATGTTTAAGCCAAGAACTGGAACTAAAATGCAGTCAGATATTTGGTTTATATACTCATTAATTAAATGTCAATAATTTTTGTCTTTCAACTACTCAATGCAAGGTCGCCTTAGGACAACAGCCAGGTTCACAATATTTTTGTTTGCTCGTATCCACAAGTTCATTGGTAATGGCTTGTGGTGGTGTCAGGCGGATTTGTTCAAAATAGTATGCTGATCTGGGGCCGCGTGTATCCACGGAGACGGACGGCTTCCCTAAACCATGGCCCGCTATTGAGGCTGGGGCGGATTGGAGCAGTCAGGGGTTTCCCCTATCTTATTCGACATCGACTCGTGACATGTACCAGTGGTGGACTCTCTATACACGGGACCGACGGCTCTTAAGTCCCATCCTCCGAAGGACCGGGATGCTTTCATGATCCATTGCCCAATTCCAAGGGAACAATGGAGAAGCCCGATTGTGGCCCTTCTCACCCCCCACCCTTTCCAATCCCCCTCCCATTTACGCCGAGGAGCGGTATATGTATTTAAATCAATGCTGGATACCAGATCAAATCCAGCGGAATTTAATAGTACCCGAATAAATCCAGCAAATGACCCAACCCACAGGGATTCGACCCGGGCATTTTTTTTTGATGGTAAATTTGCGCCAGAGGCAAGCACCCTAACCGATAGGCCGCTCTCCCTCGTTCACAATCTTAACCTCAAGTACTATTACATCCGTAACAGTACCTCTCGCTACATGTGTGCTGCACAATATCACAAGCCAGCTACTATTAACGGCTTGGAGGTACTATTTCGGCTGGAGAGGCACTATTTATGGACGTAAATAGTATCTTGCACCATCTTCATCAAAAATAGTGAAAACTATTTCAAATCAGTGAGAGAGTTTAATTAATGAACAAGCTCAAATTTATTAACAAAGTTGGAGCTGATTTATATTAAATAATTGAGGTCTTTGAAGTAAAACTTGGCAAGACCAGATGGTGCCATAAAAGGCTTTAAGGTGAGTCTTAAAGACCTATCAGTGATTTGAAAAGCTATTTGCAATCTGCAGGAATAGCTCAAAGTGAAGGATAAGTCTTAGAATTCTCATAGTTACCGTTTACAGCTGTAGAATTTACAGAAAAGGAAGAAAACGGCAGTGTTCCAAGATACGATCTCCATTCAATTACGTGTGTAGTAAGGGTCCGAATGGACAGTAATTACAAAAATCTACGATTTCTGTTCCGTATTAGGTTGCTTCTGGTCTTATCATTTCGCAGGGTATGTTAGACGCCCTTACTTGTTAAATACATGCAAAAATCTGATTTTTGATGATTTTGCGATTTTGATATACAAATCAATGTAGTGTGTCTTTAAATAGGCAATAGGCTTTTAAATGGGAAGGAGGGTCTGACGACCACCTTTCAATCTGAGACCCCTTTCAGCCCCCCCCCCCCCCTGACATAACGGTTTTAGCTCTTTGACCCTGGTAGATTGTGCATAATATGCTACATAAGTCAGTGGCTTTTGAGGTGGGTGGGGGGGGGGTTGGGACTTCCCAAAATACCACAGGTCATTCAGGAGCCATCTCAAAACCACTGACCCCTAAAGGACCAGCTTGTTTGACTTGTTTGGAATTGGGCCTTTTTTCATATCAGTCCCAAATATGGCATACTGGTAATAAAAATCAGCATGTTGTAATGTGTTTAAAGGTGCAACGAGAGATTTGAATTAACATGTAGCCTCAAATGTGGAAAATTCTGATTTTGGCACTGGAGTTAACTTAAAGCTTTCTATCAAAAATATTACCATCTGAAAGGAGTAAGCAGAATCTGGGATTTTTTGTAAAAAAACTGAAATTTCCAATTTCTTACAGAGCAATAGGAAATTAAGCCGATGTTTTCTATTGAAATTAACTAACATATAAAAATCACCTTCTTTACATTCTTCGAGAGATTCTGTAAGACCAAGTAAAAGGTAGGGATCTATTGAGGTAAATTGATATGAAATAACTAATATCACAGAAAATATAGATGGTGACTGAAAATCTTCTGTTGCCACCTTTAAAGGTGCTTGTTCCGATTTATGTCGGTTGTGTTCAACTGATATGAGAGCCTGCTTGGCACTTCACATATGCCCCATCAAGTACCGTGGGATACAAACCTGGTAGGTTTTAAGGTAGAAGCAATAATGCCTATTGCAAAGCCCATTCCAATTCAACTGTGTTATGGTTAACCGTTAAAACGGCATTTTTTTGTTTGTATCGTGGGAAGTATTGGATATGAGGGCTCAAAATTCAGAACGACAATGGAAAATACGGCCCGTCATCAGATACCAAATCGATAACTACTTCCGGGTAAATTACGGGGGTCCCAAAGACGATCGGAACATGTACCTTTAAGATTCAAAGATCTTATCAATAGTTGTAAACATAATATAACTGTCCATTTTATCATGTGATAAGCCAATGCCTGGATTGTGGTATTTGATAAAGAGTGCAAAAGGTTTACAAGAGAGAAGAAAACTTTCTCTTTAGTAGTGAAAAGATGAATGTAAAATTATATGTATATGCAACATTCTTGAAGTGTTGTTATTGTAACCGAGACGGGTAAAAGGACACTGTTAAAAAGCAAATAAATCCGGTCACGTTTTCTGTATATATTGTTTTTTTAGTATGCGTCAATTAAAATTTGATAATATTCTCTGGGCCACCAGCTATAGCTAGAACGACCACTTAGATTTGGTTATATGTGTTGGAGAATGGCTGTATGTGTATGATATTTTTTTGTGGGGGGGGATGGTTGGCTCTGTTAAAAATTTTACAAAAAAAGTGAACCTGACCAGAAGCAAAGTCCGATATGTGATATAAAAATTGTCGAGTAAGCCCAATTGTAAAAATAGCTATGAGTTGCAAAAATATCGGGCGATACGCAGTCGAGCCAATATTTTAAAACTCATAGCGAGAGACCAATTATATTGGGCGTAATACTCATCCAATTGTATCATTAGGTTTGGATAAATATTTTCACACCAGTTGGACTCCTCCAAACATGAAATGACGAATATCATGTTTTGAGGAGTCCCTCTTTAGTCCAAGGTTGAAAAATATCGGATCCAAAAAACATATGATAAAATCGGATGATTTACGGCTGAAAAAAAGTATTGGTCTTGGTATGTTTTTTGCAACTATAGCTCGAGCAATAAATTTAATTGTTCCTTGAGAAAAGCTTATTCACAAAATCTGGGTGGATTTTAACTTGCAGTTTTGTGTTATGAGCAATTGCTTGTTTACCACGGTCCCATAGGCCACTGTGCTGTAATTTCTGCCCTCAAAAGTTACAGATAAAATGACATTTTTCACAAAATTGAGGATACTTATAACACCATATGAGCCTTTTCACAGTAAACCAACACCCTGAGTGTGTTAAACTTTCATTTTGATTTTGTGAATGTTGTTTGTAGCACGCACTTGTAATTTTTAATAGGTACTAGATTATTAGGCCAAGAAAAAAAAACAAGTTTGTCTCAGAAGATCGCGCGCATTATGTTGAAAATTGGTTTTTGACCGCATAATTTTTTTTTTTAGGTTTTTACTCACTTTAAATTTTTTTGGTAAAAAATCTCAGAAAAAAAATGAAAATCTTGCAGCGAAGCGGCCGAAAAATTGAAAAAAGTGGGCCAAAAATGCAAAAAAAAAAAAAACGCATTTCGCATTATAACATTTTTCTAAAAAAAAAAAAAACGCATTTCGCATTAGCATTTTTCACATTTCTTCTGAGACAAACTTGTTTTTTTTTTTTGGCCTTATCAGGAGAGATAGTGCTGAAATTTTCAGCCTGTTAGGATGTTTTGTTTTCATTTTATGACCATTTATATGGCAGAAATGACCAAACTTTGGCCTTGTTATATTGCCAAAAAAAAAAAGCTATTATTGATAATCACTTTTCAAGAAAACTGGATGATAAAACCAGTAAAAATGGTATGAAACAAAGAGAAATGGTCAGAATCCACCAAAATAATAAAAAAGATTCAAGTTAATTCATCTGGAAAGATGCTACAGCCTTTTTCATTTTTTGTGATAATGGTTGTAACATATATGTCAAACTTTTTTTGAAACTTTCAGGTCACCTCCTTCACCATTGTTCATATTGTACAAAGTTTTAATAAGCTCTACATATTCCATATTTAAAAGTGTTAGATATTTAGGCATTTAAATGAGTAAAGGATATCAACTTTTTCATTTACAGCTGTTAGATTGTAACAATTGCAAATGTATGTCAATTGTTCGCCCGTTACATAATTTTGTAAGTATAGGTTACAGGCACAAGACAATGCTTAAAATGGTTTGTAGTAAAGAAATTAGGGTTAAGTCATATCTAGAAAGTGTTAACTCAAACTGTTTCAGTTTCAGCATTGAAAGCACATGGGTATTTCATTGAAAGCACATGTTTGACAAAGTATGTCAATGTTACAACCGTTATCATGGGAAATCTAAAATTG
>JAMKCH010065855.1:0-10602 GCA_023653785.1 Ophioderma brevispina
ATAATGACCTGTTTGCGGGCGTCTAGCCCCCCCCCTCCCCGGCTTTTCAGAATTTTGAACTTACTAAGAGAACTTACTCTATTGAGAAATCCTGGATCCGCCCCTGCAAAGGCTGCATTATTCAATTTAGCACGATCTTTGATTGGTAGTTTTAATGAACCATTATGCTGCGATTAATGGGTCGCAATTACGCGTAGTGCATGATGCATAGCGAGCATTCTTTTCGGCACGTGCCACCATGACTAGAGGCACACGAGCTACCTTTACGCGGAGGGGAAAAAGGTTGCGGGACTTGTAAGATGATAAACAATGTACGACATTGAGTAAGAAATTGCCATTTTCGGTTATTATTTATTTATTTGGGTAATAGAATAGAAAGAAGGGTGCGATGTCTTGTTATGCCGAATCTGAATAATGTGTCTCGGCAAGATGGGCAGTTTAAAAACATTGAATAATGCCAGGTAGGGTGCATCTATAGCCCCCTATTTTTAAAAACTTCTTTCTGATTTTTGTTCATAGCATAAATGTGTGCCACTATCAAAATAAATACCATCAAAAAAAATTTCATCAAAATCGGACTTCGTCTTATGGGTCCACCGGTCATTAGAAAGTGTTCAATGAGCAAAATACGCATTTTCATAAAGCAGCTATTTTGACACATACACTTTTAATATGTGGGTTAAATGGCTGCCATATTATAAATAGTGCTAATAGTGTCTATTTGAAGGTTTGAAGACCCTTTTTAAAGCCACTCATTATACCAGAGCAATAGCATTTCATAAGGCAGCTATTTTGACCACATAAATGGCTTAAAAAATGGCTGCCGTATATAAAAAGTGCTAATATATCAATGAAAAGGTTACAAGACCCACTCTAAGCCACTGCACTTTTTTTTGTTGCAAATTTCAGCTATGGTAGTAGTCTTGATTTTCTGCACAGTAATAGCTGCCTTTGTTAACCAGAGTATAATCTCTTAATGTTATTTAAAGAGACATGAGGAGATTTCCAGGAAGAACGCCCCAATTTTTCTCTCGAACCCCGGTTTTTTTACATATTTTGGACTGCTTACCAATGGCAATGTATGATATCACCCGAATGAATCAGCCGAATACGCCTTCTTTGTAAAATTGATGCTTTATACTTTCTCTGTTGGTGCACAGACAGAAAGTCATCGGCATGGTTTTCCTATGGGGAACGATTACAATAGCAGCAAGTTCAAAACAATGTTTGCGGTTATCTTTGGCACTGTTTTTTCCAATAAACTTCGAAACTGCTCGGTACCAATAAACAAGTGTCTTTTTAACCGCGACATATCCACGTAAACGTGCTCCAGGCGCTGTGCGGCAGCCATGAAAGGCGCTCAGCACTCAGAGAAACCCTTAATACCAGAACAGATTTATGCTCAAGAAGTTCGATTTTTTTTTGACAGGAGGAAACGGAGTACCCGAGAAAACCTGCGGGAACGAGTATGGATCGAGAACCAAATTCACATAAAGCCATCGATAACGAGCCCGCCTGGATCGACCCTGGACCTCATTGGTGAAAGGCGAGGGAAGATACGCTGCGCCAGACTCGTCCCCCCCTAGGTGGTCTACTTCCGATCCAGTGAAATTTGAGAGAAATTTGGTATCCTAACAAAATCTCCTCCTGTCCACTTACTTAAATTGTCATGATTTAGAGTCGTTTTAGGCAATCCTGTTGATTTGCACTTTTGGAGATTTGGCATGTTCTGCGGTCCTTGCGTTTCAACAACTTGCCGCACATTTTGGTAGTGCTTTTTTCAATCTTGATGCATCCAAGAGTCCGCACTGGGTTTTTACACTACTCGCGTTCTCGCAGTCTTTGATCACGTTGATGGCACCAATGTTGGTCAAGGATTCCTGGTAGGCAGGAGGATTTGACCCTTGTCCGTAATATCTTCGAGAAAGCCAGTGTCTATTTGCAGGATCGTAAGAGTAAACCAAGAGTCCTCATTGTCATTGACCAAGTCTACAAGAAGTTGTTGCTGAAGTAATGTTGGTTGGAAATTCACAGCTTTCCTAATTTTAATCCAACCCGCTTCTTAGGAGCTACGCTACTACGTCTACTGTGGGTTACTGTAAATGTAAGAAGCTGATCAGCCAGTTGCACTTCGCTCATCCTGTGGAACTATATCACTTAAGAGTGCAAGGGGCACCATGTCCCCAATCAAATACCATAGGTGATGCTTCACAGCTCTAGTTTTCACTTGCAGAAACCTCTGGGTTCACAACCTCATACTTCATGTAACTTGTGAAACAGATTGAGGTCATGCCATTGGGGCATCAGCAGCTGAAGTGCAGGTCATCCCCACCAACAACTGTAGATCTATCAAAGTGGCGAAGAGTACGGTGTAGCCATCTTATATCAGACTTAGTAGACCGGTCCATGTTGGAACTGCAAAAATAGCTGCTGCTTTGCGAGAAATAGAATCTTGAGTTGGCAATTCCATTACAAGATTGTAATATCTATTTTTTTGAGAGGTTTTGCCCATATTCCATGTTAGATACTTGTCAAAAATAGATTTTTTGTCATTGGGACTTTTCCAATTATGTGGTAAGACATAATGGTTCTTATACATGAGTCACGTTATCAAACTTGAGGGTATAAAAATGTTGACATCACAATACAGAGTGATTTGTTCTGAGTTTCATCATCAATTTATTGTTTACCTGTAGACTAAGTTTTTAACCTTTGACCTTTGTTGACCTTTGACGCCGTGCCTTGAATCTGCTGTGACTTTCGACCCCCCCTTTTGCATATTCACGAAACAAGTCCCAGTAAGAGTGTGTATGTAACTTGTTCAAAGATCTTAGAAGATTTTCTTTACATACTATTAGTTTTAGAGTGCAACGTTCACTTTACTACCGTTTCAATGGAAAAGCCCATTTTCGAACTTCAGCATGCCTGCGGTGGACCCATCAAACGAACTCCGATTGAGTAGAAATCGATAGGGATTAGTTTTGGGACAATGGAATCATGTTTAAGACTAATGAACAAAAATAATATAAAAGTATTGCAACCCTAATGCCGGGGTCTCGGGCCCAGGCCCTCGGCTAGCAACCCTTGGAATTATGACTGGGCGGCGTTATTCCTATAGACTCACATGGGCTACTCGACGTTGTGGCGGCCATTACGACTTATCCCGTATCTTTATATCATGTATAATTCTAACCCCGTTTTCATAACTTTTCCCGGTCATTCGCAAACTGACACCCAAGCGATGACGTTTTAGAATTTATTTTACCGTTATATGCCGAATTTGTGCATTTCGATGGTAAGGAACAGGTGACTTCTGGTGAGTACTTTGGCAACTCCAATTGCACTTTTCAGTCGGCAGTCGGCACCTTGCACGAGATGGAAGCCGGGGAAATCCCTGGGGTGTTTCCTAATTGTAGCATTACGCTAAAATGGAAATACCCGTCTTAGATTTTTGTAGGCTGGTTAGCTGGGGGGTGTTTGGGATTTTAAATAGAAGGGGTCCAATAAGCAAGAGGGTGATGGGTTTATGCTATTTTCCAAGTTATTTTTTTAATGCTCAAACTTTTGTCAGTTTTACAGGTCTCATTTTCAGAGTAAAGATTATTTAGTTTTGTTAGCTTGTTACATTTCTGGTTTTGATTAGTGGCCGTCAAGTACCCTCTACGAAGCGCGTTTTTCTGGAACGGACAATGGACCCCACTAATGTGCTCTCAAACTTCCTTTTATCAAATACTTTCAGTTTCCTAAAATATCTTGAGCGGTAGTAATACTCTTTTCATATCATTCTGTGAATAGTAACTATGTCTAATTGTGCGTTAAAATGAAAAAAAGGAAGGAAATCCTTACTGACACACCTACAGTCTCACGTGTGATCATTAGCCGGGATAGCCCAGCATTTACTCCTGATTTTTTACCAGGTTTCTTGTTATGATATTTTGTATAGGACCTCCCTTGGGACATCTGAAAAGCAAAGTCTAGTGTCACGAGCGGTGGAGCGTGAACGTCAGAGGCCAATGACCTCTAAATTTGCATGTTCTTCACCAATAAGTTATTCTTAGCGCTACTGATCACATATAACGAGTAACAGACAATTTTTTTTTTTTTTTTTTTTTTTTTTTTTGGTATCATTCAAGAGAATAAATTATCTATTCGATTGCTACAAATTTGTGCTATGAAATTGAAGCAGTAGCTAGTTATGGCCAAAACGTTCTGATTTTTTTCAACATTTTTGCTATTTTTTGCTTACCGGCTGAATATAAATGAAAGTTTGGTCCATGAAGCGATCAATATTTTCGTTCATATTTTTCCAAAATTAACCCCATAATATGCAACTTACACCTGAGAAAAAAAATGTTTCCCTTCTATATTTTTTGCGTAATGGTAATTTAAGTTGGACCAACTCATATCCGTATTTAACCAATTTTTGCTACTTTTTGGCTGTTGCCGCTGACAACAATACTTGATCGTTATATGCACCCAAAAAGTTTTGTAAAATCTGTCATCAGGTTAAATTGGATTAATGTTCTTAAATTGAATAAAAATGTTCTTCGTGCTCCGATCAAACCTTTTTGGGGGTCTATAGACCTTAAACGGTCTTCAATGTTTCTAAAATTTTGAGGAAGCCTATGAAGTGCCTCTCTGAAGGTTTCTAGACCCTTTCTAAAGCCACTACATTTATAAAGTGCAAGTATGCAATTTCATAAGGCAGCTATTTTGACATATACTTTAAATGGCTTAAAATGGCTGCCGTATTATAAATAGTGGTAATAATATCAATCAAAAGGTTGCAAGACCCATTCTAAAGCCACTGCACTTTTTTTTACAAATGTCAGCTATGGTAATAGTCTTGATTTCTGCATCAAGTATTATAGGCTAGCGGGCAAGATCTCATATCGTTTACAAAGGTGACGCACCCCTAACAAGTACATAATTTTGCTAAAATAAATTGTCTAAAATTATCAAAATCAGTTCTACGCGTGTTCTCACTTCTAGTATGTGCACATTTTCGTGAAAATGAATTAAATGTCATCTCCTTTTTTCCCCTGAATATCGGTGACCAAGAGATGTACACCACGTTCAATGACTCCAGCAAATACAATGCTATTGATAAGTAAATCCGCCCGTTATGAATAGGATGAATTGGACAACGGACTTCAGATTCTCTGGGACTGCAAAACCATTGTTATTGTCCATGACGTTAAAAGCTTTTGAATTGTTTTCACCGCCCGGTTTAGATTGAGCTTCCACCTCATTCACGAAGAAAATAAAACTCAAACTTCTGCTGCTCACTTCTATCTAGTGAGCAATGAATAAAACAGAAGGGGCTGGAATCACGAAATACACCTTTAATAACTTTGATCGTATATTTCATCATTTATTCAAAAAGGAAACGAAGATGAGCAAAAATCATGAAAGATGTTTGATTGGCAAGCTATGACCTAACATCTTGGTGCAGAACCAACACCCATAACTTAATCATATTAATATAGGACCTCTTTTCTCTTCAATTAAAAGTTTGTTCGGCACCGGTTAACCTGCATTTCATATAGGTGAATGATTTTTGATTTCTGCTATGAAAGCAATAAATTGCATAGAAATGGGGTTACGCGGCAAGTTACGGGTTTGGTTCTGCAGGAAGATGTTAGGTCATAGTTTGCCAAACACTGTCGTTAACATCTTAACATTTGACCAGTCGTTAACATCTTCAGTGAGAAAGCCAGTGTCTATTTGCAGGATGCGTAGAGTAAACCAAGAGTCCTCATTGACCAAGTCTGCAAGTGTTGTTGTTGCTGAAGTAATGTTGGTTGGAAATTCAGGCTTTCTGAATTTTAATCCAGCCCGCTTCTTAGGTGCTACTACGTCTACTGTGGGTTTAACTGCAAAAAGCTGATCAGCCAGTGCACGTCGCTCATCTGTGGGAACTATATCACTAACGAGTGCAAGGGGCACTATGTCCCCAGTCAAATACCATAGGTGACCCTTCAAAGCTCTAATTGCACTTGCAGAAACATCTGCGTTCACAACCTCATACTCCGGGCTCATACTTCAGTAACTTGTGAAACAGAATGAGGTCATGCCATGGGGCATCAGCAGCTGAAGTGCAGGTCATCCACCACGAACTGTATATCAAAGTGGCGAATAGTACAAACTGCCTCACTTTAGGCACTTGATGTCCTGTAGTAATAGTTCCTGGGGGCAACTGTGAAGTCTGTGCTTCAAGCAACATACAGTAGTGATTCGTTCCGAGTTTCATTAATCAATTTATTGTCTACCTTTGACTTAAGTTTGTTGACCTTTGACCTTTGTTGACCTTTGACCCCTGTTGACCTTTGACCCCTGTTAACGTTGAACTTGAATCTTTGTTGACTTTTCGACCCCTTTTGAATATTCAAGAAACAAGTCCCATAATAGTGTATTTAACTTTGTTTCAAATAACTATTTTTTATACTATATGTTTTAGAGTGCAAAGTTCACTTTACTACACGTTTCAATGGAAAAGCCCATTTTCGAACTTCAGGCCTTTGGGTCCATTCTCCGATAAAGTGTTCAAAAAGTCGTTTTTAGTGTCGCTCACAGTCATGCACAGTTTAAAGCTTGTTTTTGGCCTTTAAGAATGAATGTTTATGAATATAAATTATACTTAGGAGTTATGTTTTCAAAATGATCCGGACCAGATGTTGTAACCGGATGAGAAAGTATCAAGCAATAAGGCTAAAGATGCATAATTCTTGCTTTTCGCCATGTCGCCAGCCCAAATCCGTTCTTTAAAATGTGTCCCTGCTCGTTACACAAGAGCGCATATCACAGATTGCATTGCATTTTTATCAGCCTCTATTATGCACTAAATGTTAAGTTTAAAACATGATAATATTGGATTATTAAAGTTTCGCAAGAGTGCTCTGAGAGCATGTCGCCAATATTGCAGACAGATACGTTACAATAATTGGATAAATGGATACAAAATTGCTAAAAATAACTGAATACCTATGTTCCAATATGTGATAAATCGAGAAGATGTCAATGTTATATTATACATGTTTTGCATAAAAATATGGTTTCAACGTAACAATTTCCAGCCCTAGTATAATTAAAGAAATCCCCCCTGTTACGTTCATACCGCGACAGATACGTTACCTCCCTCCTGCTACGCTCTTGCAATATGGTGTGATACATAAAGTCGAATACCACACCATGCTTTAGTATGAAGGTAATACCTGATAACGTATAGAGACTAAGTCGGTGAAGCACGTACTTTCATCAAGAACAGCACGACTAAGAAAAAGGCCCGACAGATACGTTACGACAGATACGTTACTTATGAGTGATATATTTTTAAGATCACCCATGCATTGTTCCGTGTTCTGAGAATATTAAAGTTCTACGATTTTCAATGATTTTCAGGGATTCCTTAATGTTGATATTTCGTCATTTTGGAGACCAAACTTGAACACTTTAACGGAGAATGGCCCTGCGGTGGACCCATAAGACGAACTCCGATTTAAGTAGAAATCGATAGGGATTAGTTTTGGGACAAGTGGAACATGTTCAGACTATGAACAAAAATATTTAAAACTATAGGGGCACCCTAATATATATATATATAATATTAAACATGAGTAAAGAATTGCCTCAAGCGGGATTCGAACCGACGACCTCTAGATTGCGAGACCAGGGGTCCGTTCCCGAAACTATGAACGTAAAGTTCATCTTACGCATGGCTTAAGATTTTGGTTACGACCATGGTAGTAGCGTTCCTGAACAGTGTACTTAAGATGGTCGTAAGTTTTTTTTTTTTTTTTTTTTAAAATTGCTAAAAATAACTGAATACCTATGTTCCAATATGTGATAAATCGAGAAGATGTCAATGTTATATTATACATGTTTTGCATAAAAATCTGGTTTCAACGTAACAATTTCCAGCCCTAGTATAATTAAAGAAATCCCCCCTGTTACGTTCATACCGCGACAGATACGTTACCTCCCTCCTGCTACGCTCTTGCAATATGGTGTGATACATAAAGTCGAATACCACACCATGCTTTAGTATGAAGGTAATACCTGATAACGTATAGAGACTATTGTGTTCTGAGAATATTAAAGTTTACGATTTTCAATGATTTTCAGGGATTCCTTAATGTTGATATTTCGTCATTTTGGAGACCAAATTTGAACACTTTAACGGAGAATGGCCCTGCGGTGGACCCATAAGACGAACTCCGATTTAAGTAGAAATCGATAGGGATTAGTTTTGGGACAAGTGGAACATGTTCAGACTATGAACAAAAATATTTAAAACTATAGGGGCACCCTAATATATATATATATAATATTAAACATGAGTGAAGAATTGCCTCAAGCGGGATTCGAACCGACGACCTCTAGATTGCGAGACCAGGGGTCCGTTCCCGAAACTATGAACGTAAAGTTCATCTTACGCATGGCTTAAGATTTTGGTTACGACCATGGTAGTAGCGTTCCTGAACAGTGTACTTAAGATGGTCGTAAGTACATTATTTACCAGTAAACCTACGACAGTCTTACGCTAACATAAACTAAGCCGATTTAAAGGTCATTCCATTCATTGATTGGAATTAAAATTGGGCTCTGTCTGGGTGCAAAAGTCTGAGACACGTTTGCGAATGTTGCCATGTGTGCCTATTATCATCAGGTATGAATGATTTTTATTGTGTGGCATCTATAAGTATTAAAACACTCGGACTGGGTTCGCTTGATTGTCGACCAACTTGGTCTAATTCGTTCATTTTTTTTGTTCGCGTGTGTGTGTGTTAAACTCTTCAATATATTTTTATTTGCTTCATGTAGCTCCTGTGTTTCATTATGTGGGTCTTTAATTACTTAGTTCAGTAAATGTTTAATTATAGTAACTATTTCAGTGAGAGCTGTTTATTTTCATATTTGTGACCAATTTAGATGTAATCCATACTCTATTTTGTTATTTTCTTTTTTTTAAAATCGGAATTCGGGAGGGTCCTTTTATTATAAAATATAATTTAAACTCAATATCGTGTTAACATGTACATGCAGCTACCATAACTTTTTTAAATTTAATTACTGCAAGTGCAATAAATACTAACATGCTTGGCACATGCTCGGTATTGTAAAATTTTTCTCAATAAATATATCACATAGGCCTATATAACAAGATGCGTCATGTAGGTCAAATCTTGGCATTAAAGATATATGGTTCTTGAAATATGGATCAAGTATATAATTTTTTTTATTCGTCACCTGATATTTTTGTATCTAAATTTGCAGATTTAAGATTTTGTTATGAGCAATGAAAAATATTACTTGTTAGAGGGTCAAGTTGGTCATGATAACCTACATAAAATTATTTTATTGTTTACTTTTAGCAAAACAGGTTATAGAGTTTATACTTTGTCTGGCTGTAAACCTTGATGCTACAAGCTGCTACCCAACCCTTACTCTAACAGCTTTATCATCACTCATGATCCCACTCTTCGTGACATCACGCGTGTACATATTTGTATATCTTCAAAAGGACACAATAGGGTATAGGCCTATTAGTTTTCGTCTTCATTAGATAACATGACTAATATAGTTGTGTGTCAATATTTGCATGCACAAGAACAGTTATTCTTGTAGACGGTAATTTAAGCATTTGAACCTTTTTTTAGTAAACAACACCTTACAATAATATGTTTACTTTTCTTTACAATGTCAATGCAGGTCGGTAAGCTAGGTGTAATAATTATACAAAAGAACTTTTTCTCAATACCCTTAAATCTGGCCAGTGCCTTTAAGCTCGTGTGGCGTGTTCCTCCTAGGCCTACAGTACAGAAACAACACGAACTATTCCTCACTTAAATGGAAAATAACCCTACATTTTTATATAAGTTTTCACAATCTAGACATGCTGTACTCATCAATCCCTACCTAATCAACTTGGGGAAGGGGATCACTCAACTTTGGAAGTAACGGTGATGTGCTGAAAACTCGGAGGTCTTTTGGAGACATGCCCCTATAATGTGAGGTTGAAATACACAAAAGAGCTATTCAGCCCTTACGTTGGGGTTGATCCCTAGTAGCCAACATCTTTACTCTAAATCAGCAAACAGTATAATTATGTACTGCCGGATCAATATTGCTGTTCTTCTATCAGCGTGCATCAAATTTGATCCAGTTAATGTACAAACGCCGTTTTCCCATCTTCTGTTCTTACGGCGGTGCGGAAAGTGTGTAGTCTGTGTCACAGACTGCGAAAGATATTATCTAAATTGGTACTGCGCGAGAGATTATACGTTATCAGTCCGTCATAGAGAATGTGTGCAAATGAAACTAAATCTCAAATATCTCCGGAAAACGGAGGGGTTCTATGGAAGTTTTGGCATCAGAGGGTCCGTTACTATGTTTTGTTTTAAATATGTATCGTAATTGGGTCTGAACCTATAGAACCTAGCGAGAAAATTGAACGTTTTTGTCTGGTACTTCGGTACTCGCAGACACGGAAAAGTTAACACGCAATCTCTACGGGCGAATCCATTTTTCCCACAATGCCTTTCGGTATTATTCTAGTCTTGAGAATTTTCAAACACTACGCCAACTTTTTTTTCAATTTTA
>JAMKCH010065857.1:0-23937 GCA_023653785.1 Ophioderma brevispina
GTCGAAGTCCTGGAGTGGTGTCTCCGGCATAGGATCACCCTGACACCGTTACCTTCCCAGGGCAGATGACCATCGAGGAAGACATCCAGGAAATGGGGACCTCGAGAGTCGGGGATAGGCGGTGGAGTGGGCCACCTCAACCCCAAGATATGCAGAGTCGTATTCACACCCCACGTGGACCTGTTCGCACATCGCCTCAACTCCCAGCTCCCGATATACTGTAGTGGGACGGGGACCCGGCGGCCCTTCACCAGGACGCCATGACCAATTGAGTGGGACGGAGTCGCAGTTTACGCCTTCCCTCCGATCTCCCTAGTTCCCCGAGTTCTTCTCAACGTTCACCAGGACAGCAACTGAGCATGATTCTGGTGTGCCCGAATTGGCATCAACAACCGTGGTTTCCGAGACTCCTGTTGCTGCTGTACGCCAAACCCGTTGACTCTTCCAATGAGGAAGGCCCTGATCAAGACTCCGGGGTCTCCTTCTGATGGGGACTCTGAAGGCGATCAACCTGACCACACGGCCAATTTCATCCAGTCCTAAATAGCAGCAGCCTTTCGCTCCAAGTGGCCCGTCTGGAGGGGAGAGGCAAGGAGACCTACAACAAGGAAGACTTATAATTCTAGACTGGTCAAGTACCGGAACTGGTGCAGGGGTCACCAAGTGGACCCTCTGCGAGAAACTCTAAAGGAGGTGGCCGACTTCCCGATGCAGGCGTTCGAAGATGGAGCCAAACCATGCACAGTCAGGAGTTGTCGCATGGCAGTAGAAGCCATCCATCTGGGTTTGGCGGAGCATCACCGTGTCTTTTTAACTTCCTCAAGGGAATGTACATCGAAGGCCCCTGAACGCTCTTAGTAACCAGTATGGGGACATACCACCGGTCCTACACGCATCTCAACAGCCCTCCTTATGAGCATCTTCACCAGGCATCTTTGGCGGACACCACCCAAGAAGACTTACTTCAAATCAGAGGAGAGGATCGGATATCCATGCTCTATCTACAGTAGAGAATCACCTCACCTTAAAAGGGAACGCCCCCTGCTCGCCTTCTTCCCCGATCAGGTTACCTGGCCAAGAATAATCGCTCAGACTCACTCCACAGCCGATCATCCCCACGATCTCCGACAACTTTCAGGTTCCAGCGATGAAGGATCCTGGTGTCCACTTAGAGCCTTGAAGGGGTTTTACCTCAGCAAGGACTCCGCCCTATAGGGGACTAATGACCAGTTCTTCCTCACAACTCAGAAAGCCGGTTCGCCCTGGCCTCCAAGACGACATTAGACAAGATGGATCGTGACAGGCATAAAGGAGAGCCTAGCTAGTACGGAGACTCGTTGGCGGGGATGCACGTAGAAGCTCACGACGTAACATATAAGGTGGCGACTTGGGCTTCCATACGGGGAGCTTCTATACAAGATATCCATGAAGTCGGTAAGTGCATCTGTTTTATATATCTGTGTTCGTTCAACCTTCTCCCGGCGAGATCATATCAACCATAGCTCCGCTTGACTTTGCCCGGTAGCACTCTGGATACCGGATTGACTCGACCAGTTGCAATCTGTGGCATAAGTCAGACTTGAATGTGAACGTACTAGGAGATGTAGGTGAATTCCCCTTTCCCGGGGGAGAGTAATATCACCAAATCTCCGTTTATACTTACCATTCAAGCCTTGACGCTCACCCCTGCAGGGCCGCTGACACCGCCTAGGACGGGGCTCACGGTGTACGCTCTCCTGCCCGTGGAGTCAACCCGGTGGAAAAGGCATACCAAAAATGATCCAGAAGTCAGTGTGCTAGATCATTGCCCTGGCGTTGCGACTCAGGGGTTGTCAAACTTTCCAGTGGGTATCTTAGGTATATTGCAAAGCGAGAGCGTAAAAAATGGAAAGGCATAAGTCAAGCTTGATGGTAAGTATACGGAGATTACGGTGACTCTCCCCCGATTTGGCAGGGTCTAGACACCATCATTAGGTGAGGCGAAGGTGAGGGATGCGTTCGCTAGCCACATACCATCCCTGGCCAGGTCTCCAGCCTACCAATTCGGCAACTCTCTTCTGGTTCCAAGGTGCGACACGGTTGAGGACGTTCCGTTACGGGACGGGGGGGGGTTTGGGGGTTACTGACCTGCCATCCACACCCCCGCGGGGGGAGGGGAGCGATCTGGATTGGCCCATGTCCCTGCATAGTACAGCATGTGGGGCCACTGGTGCGGGCGGAATACTTTTCAACATCTGGTGGTGCTTGTAAGGTGTGTTCCACCCACCGTAGGCGGCGGGGGCCCGGATGGTTCGTGACCTGTGAGCATGTCGCGAACCTCCTGAAGTGAGGCAGGAGCGGGACATCCGGCCGCGGCTTCTCTGGCTTGTTAACCCTGTAGGAGGAAGGCGTTGCGTAAAGACAGCTTGAACGCTGGCGAGTTCATGTCCCGATGGTTGTCCATGAAACCACAATCTTCGGGCAAGCTCGGTGGTTCAGGTTCCCTGATTGGACCCAGAAGTTTGTCCAAGTGGACGGCGCTGGACGTGTGGACTCTTTACTGCCTCCCCGTTGGCTGTCGTTGGGTCGGCGATGTCATGAAGATCACGGGCTTACCCGGCGGTCACAACTATCTTTGCGGCTTATGACGTCACCGGCTCAAGCGGTAGATGCGTTGCCACGGCTCCGAGAACGGCTATTGTGGTGATCCACCTGGTGATCCCGGCGGCGGTTCCCGGCTTCCGGAACGGCTCTTGTGGTGATACGCGGCGGCCACGGATTCCGGAACGGCTCTTTTGCGGTGATCCCGGTGGCCGGTCACTGCTCCGGAACGGGTCTTGCTGGTAATACCCCACTCACGGAGCGGCCTCTTGTGTTGATATCGGCTCCCAGAGCGGTCTTGCGGTGCATCCTTGCGGTGAATCTGGCTCACGGAGTGGCGCCTTGCGGTATCCGGAGGCTGTCACGGCTCCCCGAGCGCGTCACATGATCCACGAGCGGCTGTCACTGCTCCCACCGAGCAGCTCTCGTGGTGATCCGGGCGGCGGTCTCGGCTTCCTGAACGGCTTCCGCAGTGATTGCCCCCGGTATACCGGACGGTGGAGAGCGGGGTACTCGGCCGGGCGGCAGGTACTCGGTCGGCCCCGGCGGTTAGTGGGAATGGTGGCGGCTCCCTGAGTGGTCGGCACGGAGGGTGTATGGTTGATCCGGCAGTGAGAGTCGGTAGCTCGGCAGCTGGTCGGAGACGGTGACGGTAAGACTCTGGGGACCTCGGCACAGATGAGGCTGCCGAGGGGCTGCTACCACGGCTGCAACCGGCAAACACTGGGCTCTGATCATCCGTTGCGGTTCGGCCTGTTGTGTCCGGAAGAATCCCGGGCTTGTCGGCGCGTGCGGGGGGAATATCACCGTAGGAACAACAGAGCTTGACTCTGGGGGTGTCTCCGGTGACCCGAGACTCCAGCTGATCCATCCGTTGAGTGATGGATGCCATTGCCTCCTGCAGCGCTCGCCGGAAGAACTCCGCTGAGAACGGAGGTTGGTCTGTAATCAGGAAGGTATGGCTGGGTACGGTATCGAACCGCCGATGTCTAGTTCGGAACCAAATGAGGTTAAGCGGTAAAATTTACCGGCCGTGGCAACGGTAGTGGAGCCCCCGCAAATGGGGAAAACTGAAGAAAAAACGCGGTTGAGTCCTAACTCCCATAGAAAAGTACGTACTTCCGGTTTCGGGTCATGTTGAAATATGGGACGAAACTTGCCGTATCGCACCGCCGATGTTTAGTTCAGAACCAAATGAGTCTACGCGGTAAAAATTCCACCGGTAAAATTTCCAAAATGGCCGCTGAAAAAGGAGTCACCAGTCTTAAGTATTCCCGTGAACGGTAAGGCCCGGCCGTAATAACGGTATTGGGGCCCCGGTGACGGGAAGACCAATAAGCTGACCCGCAGACCCGTAAGTCCACGGAGGCAGCGGTAGGGGTTCAAACACCGCCCCGGTGCACATGAAGCAGATGGCGTACCATGCCGCGAAAGTCGAGTCATGAACTTTCAGCCCAGATGGCCGACTATACCTTTAATGGCGCTGTACCGGTACCTTACCAGTGGAATAGCGGGTGAAAGTTGACCGCGAAAAACAGCAAGATAAACAGCAAGAAAAAAAAAAAAAAAAAAAAAAAAAGCGAGATAAAATACTCAGGAACCATCTAGCACAATAAGCTCCCAACTCAAGCGCTAGATGAATGTGGGAATTACTCGAAGGGGTCTACCCGAGGTAGATGCTTTTAACACACGTGTGAACTAGCCGCCATCTTTACCGCGGGAGTACACACCGACTCACCTAAACAGATGCAGTTTTGCAACAAACTGAGATGGGCTAAAAGCAGCAACCCGAACCAGAATGGTGAGAAAAATGCGTAGAACATGTAGCTTTGGTGGATAGGTGAGCAAAAGCTATAAAACCGTTGAAAATTGCAAACTTCTCAAGGCACAATTAAGAGCACAACTTGCTATGAGCGTAGCAAAATGAGAAGTGTTGCTAGATCATTGCCCCTGGAGCGTGCACACTCAGGGGTCGTCAAACTTTCCAGTGGGTATCGTAGGTATATTGCTAAATCGAGCGTAGAAAATGAAAAGGCGTAAGTCAGGCTTGAATGGGAACGTACTAGGAGATGTAGGTGATCACTGATAGTGTCTTTAAGTGGAGACAATACATCAAATGAAAGTGACGATGCAGATGAAGAAACTGACAAACAGGAATACTATGGCTTTAAATCAAAGAAAACCCCATTGGATGGTCATGAAACCTTGTGGGTTTAAAAAGCAACTACACAAGTAATCGTACGTGACATTCGTGTGTATTGAATTTGACCAGTTTAATTCATATTTTGGTTGGTTTTAGGGAAAATCAAATTAGTAATAATAGGTCCAGGATGTAGGCTAGTATACTGGACCAGTGTAAGAAGTATGGGGCCGCTGGGTCAGAGGAAAACATGTTGCACTTGTGGCGTTCAATCGGCCACTAACAAATCGAAAAACATGCAGTAATTTGAGTAAATTGGAGAAAAAGCAAAAGCTACGAGTGCAATTTTGAATGCTGTTTTGGTCCGGCCGCAAAAGGAAGATCTGGCGATATTAGCCAACATTGTAGTAGACACCAAGTGCAAACTTACTGGTAAGGGAAACGATCATGATTATTTTGGCTCTACACCTAGTATACACAGCAAAAATGTCACCATCACCAATCCCAACAGTCCAAGAAAGCCACTTCAGACATTACAACTAACCAGTGGCGTAACGGGCCTGCCCGCTCTGAGGGGGCAAATTTCCCAGTCTTGGGAAATTTTCCCTCTCAGGGGGGTCAAAAGGCCAATTTTCCCGGTCAGAGGGCTAGAAAACTGCTGATTTCCAACACCAGTCAGAGTTAACCATGCAAGAAATTCAAATGACGGTAAACCTAGCATGAGCAATGCCAAAGTAAAGCCTAAGGTGAACGGTCCTCCAGTCTCTTTCTTGGACACCCCATTCCAGTGAATGTAGCCGCATATATACTTCGTTTCCTTCTCCAACCAGACATTCTCACCATTACACTTCACTTTCTTATGACAAGCTTTCAACATGAAATTAAGTACTTGGAGAGTCAACTGAAGCATGAAAACATGCAAACAGTACAAGAATATGGCCCGTTGACACATTCGCAAAAATCCATGCTGAGCAAGTTAAAGGGATTAGCAGCGATAATGCGAGAGAATCGAAAAAGTGTGGAAATGCATGTTTTTAACTTATAAATCAGGGATAAGTGTATACAATTGCATATAACTGCTTTAATGTAGGAGAAAACCACCAAATAGTGAAAAAAATGAATTTGAGGAAATTTGTCATACCGTCTCCTGCAAATAGACATACAGCGACAGAGTCTTAAAATCTTTACTAAACAGCTGATTGTGGTTTACACCAGTACACAATAAACAAAGATCAATAATGTTTGTGTTTGAGGTCAAACTGTATTGATCAGGGTGCAAAATATCATGCTGAAAATCTGTGATATTCACCGGGAAAGGCTTTTTTTATCTCAACTCGGAATTTTGATACGCGCGTATAGAAATTACAGAATCAGATAAAAAGTACTGCCTTGTCTTTAATACACGGATTTCAAGCCAACCACTTGCAGGTTATGTTCGCATATCCATGCCAGTAACAAAAATATAAAAATATGAATTTTGATGATTTTTTCGATGTTTCGGATTAGCAAATCGCTGCTAATCCCTTTGATTATGAATCAAAAAAATAACAAGGACGAGCATTGTTATTCCCCATGTTTGGTCTGGTGGCAAATCTAAGAGATTTCTGAAGGTAACCAAAATACAGTTGAACAGCAAGGATGCAGGCAAACGTACAAAAAACAAAAAGGTCTCAATTGGTAGAAAAACTTATCCTCAGGAAAGTATGGAGGGGCTACATGATCAACGGGTAATAATTTCCAGAGATAAAGTTGGATAACGCTGCTGCAGCAGAAGAGGCTGGACTGAAAATAGTCACCAAATTCAGCAAGGAAAATGTACTGTCACTACCAGGAATAACGACACTAAGAATGTGGTGTGTGCTAATAAAACACGTATCTCTGATGAGGTTATGGTTTTTGGGATGTTTTGGCAGCGTAGATGGAATGCAGAGTGAATTTAAAGAACATGGAATTCCAATATGAGGTGGGACAGTGAAGTCAGCAGTCCAAAGTCTGTATACATAGACACTCTTAATATCGTTTTAATTGACTGTTTCATTCTCATTTCGATCTCCAAATGGTTCTAGTTTGAGAGGCATGACAGTCAATAGTCTATGGTAATAAAAAAGATGTTGGTATATTGATGGTACAGTCAATTTTTGCTTGGAAACCGTCACAATACTCCTGTGTATATGTAAATTGCATATATATAAAAAAAAAATTATCTTGCTCATTTTTATTCGTTCGAGTCTTTTTTAAAATTTGTTTGGATCTAGAAACAAAATTGGAAACACGGACTGGGTCGGTAGCCTTGTTGATTATTATAAGCAAATAAGGTTTAGTGAAAAATTAAAAACACAGTCTGCTGACGTCATCATTACAGGGATGCGAATGCATTGCAAGGATAGGATTGCATGATAGGTAAGTATGCCAAACCCGTGTCTCTTCCTTGGTTCAGTGAACAGGACAAAGATGGGTACGGGTGTTGTATATGGTGACCGGCCCTTGTGTGCAAGTGTGAGATTTCACCACCACCCATGCTCCTGGAGCATAGGTTGTCGCAACCATTGCAGAGAGCGGAGCTATTCATATATTGAAGTGCTGACCACAAAAGCAGTTAGCGATTATTCCGTAAAGTTGATCCAAGGATTAGAATGCAATCTAGCACACCAATCCTCACTGGTCTTGTGGTTAGGTAGCGACCTCATGATACAGGGTCTCTGGTTCAATTCGCTACTGCCTCTTTTTAACAGATTATAAAATTTTCATTATTTTATCAGGTTAGCGGAAAAAAAAAAGTAAAAAACTAAGCAAAAAATAGTAGCGCCCTTGGAGGTTAGTGAGGGAGACCTGCTCCTGGAGATATGGTTGGTGGTCAAAAAACTAACAGCATGCCCCTGTGTCACCCCTCCTCGTTATACCTCAGGTACGCATATAAATTGAAATAAAGAACTTTACATACATTCCAAATAAAACCACATAAATCTATCCTGTTTTGACAAAATAACGTTAAATAAAGGTTAGTCTATTGAATTTACTAAATACACCCATAAGTGACTACCCGTAATAATAATTGCAGACAAAAGGTCGTGGCTGTCATCAAATTCAGCATTCCTCCATAATGCATCACGCATGGATTAAAATTGCAATAAATAATTGTATAGTAATGTGTTGTGTCTGTGTTCCCTAGGGTTGTTGCAATCTCATTAAAGTAGTTTTTAATTTTGCCATTAGTGTGAAGTGCAAGTTGTATACTTGGATCACCGTAGGTGCCTTGCTTGTCAGTGGGGGTCTGGGTTTTTTAGTCTTTTTGCAATATTCCACGGGGTTGTGGCAGATCCACCCACCCACACACGCAACAAATATCTACATGTACACACACGTGTGTGTCTGTGCCTGTTGGCCGTGCAGGGTGTATATATACAGCGCGAAAGTATGTATACTGCTCTTGTTTTTTTTGAGTGTATTTTTTAAAATAAAACTGAAGAAAGTCATGAAATGCCAGAAATATGATTCTATTTACAAACTTGTTATGGTATTGTTTGAGTGATGATACCATTTCTCCTGAAAAAATGTTCTAAATTTAAAGCATTTTTGGGTTAGGAGCAGTTATGTAAAAATCTGTACATGATTTTTTGGCCAGTCGGAACAATCTTGTTCGTAATTGTGGCTGGTAATGGATCGGCAAAGTACGTGTGAACCGACCTAATATAATGCGTAGTTGCGCACTGAATAGGTGCTCACTGACCAGAGATACAAAAATATATCAGTAGGCGGTACCCCGTGATCTCCTTAGTGGTTTGATAATTACCAATGTCCTTTATGGTATTAATACTAAAATCCATTTTCATACAAAAAAAAAATCAACTTTTCATTTTTCCAAATATTACCAATAAATCTGTACAAAAATATATTTCAAAATCCGAAAGTGGACCCAGAAGTGGAAATCAAAATGAATGGACAGAACACATTACAAACTCATCGATCATCAGGAGGGACTCTGAGTTTATCTCCATGTTGCAATCATTTCCAAGGCAACAGATTCAATATTATCTTTTGCGCTTGGCGGAAATACATACTTTATACAAACACATACGGTATGTCTTACGAGGGTCGAGGAGGATCCCAACAAGCTTGTAAAAGTGGGCAGCTGTATTCTGAACAAGAAATTTAACCAAGCCGGGGTCGTGCTCTTGGCCTTTTGCGCAAGTTTATTAAGATGTGTCTTTTGGAGATTTTAACAGATAGGAAAGGACATATACTGGAGATTGGAATAAGCATTATGTCTGTTTCTTTCTTGGAAAAAAATGATCCAAAGGACTCGCGACTTGGTGTTTTTGGTGAATGTCTGTTGGTGTAGGAAGCCAATGCCATTCGCTGTAAACCTGGTCGAATATGATTTTGGTAACATAATTTTTAACCACACCAGATGACACAGTGACTTGCTACGCAATCAATCTCCAACCCATATGGGGCATCTCTGGTGTGGTATTGAAGAAACTTAACCAGATCTTCCAGATGGGGAAAATTTCGGCAGAGTAGTTGCTGAGAGGAAATGTGCAACAAAACAAAAAGGCTCCGAAGGACACAACAAAACCAGACCGTGTATTTGGTATGTTGGAATTATTTTTTAGTACACAATAGACTTAATGAGTCATCATTAGACAAATGAAAATATCCTCATGTACATTTTAACTATACTATAGATTTTTGAAAAATATTTCACAAAAGATTGGACAAACTTATCAATCAGTAAAAGGACACACACCACATGGAGAATGAAATTATATAAAATACAGCAAGTAAAATGCGCGATTCCCCTGGCAAGATTGGCAGTATACACAAGGTGGTTGTGGCAAAGTTGTCAGTTGCAGGGCATCCAAACAAATTCACTAAATTGTTCTCATGGAATTATATTCTAGAAATGCAGCAGTTTCTGACAAATGAAAAGACTCTAACCAAAGGGGGAAATGACCGCAGATGACTTGCCTTGGTATGTGAACATATGAAGGAACCGTTTGCACCTTTGCCCCAAGTTAGGTTGTAATAGGACTTCAAACTTCAAGACGACCAGAAAAACAAAAAAAACTAACCCACAGTGGAACAATGACCTTCCCCAAGGACCTTGACCTTGGGTACCATTGACCTTTGACATATTCACATATGAAGGAACCTATTGCACCTTAACCGCAAAGTCTGGTTAAATCGGACTAAACTTTTCGAGGAGAAGCGAAGGAAAAACTAAAACCTCAACCAAAACTGGAACCACACATACACACGTATCCACACACATAGGACATGCACACCCTTCCAATATCCCCCTCTGCTTTTCAAGCTAGGGGTGATAATTGATAAAAAAGAGCAAAAAATCAGTACAGGCATTCTTGAGCAAAAGAGAGCATTCACTGAGAAAGACCCAGGCAACTTAAGCGAACAAGACAAATATAGCAGCGAACTTTTAATGAAGGTCTCTGGTAAACAGAGGACCGGTTTTTGGAAAAAAACTTAAAGCACCTGATCTAATTGATGCACAAGTCGTAGACCTTGGAAATTAAAAAGGCAAATTACAGTTTAGATGTGAGGTGTGGGTCCAGTAGTACAGAGACAAATCAGTATCGTCTTCTCTAAATTTGGAAACAAGCAAGTTATGAAGTCAGAGATGTTCTGAGGCTAATCTTAGAACTCTCATAAAATCAGCATGTGATGTGTGCACTTCTTTACCATCATCAGTATGCAGTACCATCATCCTTAATTTGACTCTCTTAGTAGGCCAGAAGAGTAGCACTTACATTTGATGATGGGAATGAATAGACTGGGACGTAATTGCAACCGTCCGGGCTTCCAACATGGTACAATGTGAAATATGATGATGATGATTGACCCCATATTTCTCATATGAACTTGGGGATGACTATGAGGCTTGAAAATTAAGACGAATACTTATTGAATGATGCACTATATGTTTATTGCATTTTGTAAAATCAAAAAAAAAGAACCTGTCAGTGCATCCAATGGATTACATGCTTACTCGTTGTTTGCACTGTTAAACTGCAGATCATGGACATTGTAGTGGTGGGTGGGCCTAAATAAATGCTTTCTCATGCTAAGTTTGAGTGAATCAGTTCCATCTCCTAATTTCCGCTGCAGGTTTTTGTTATGGCTAGGACCTTGACATGTGGAGATCATGTGGGATATGCACAGACAGTATACAGTTTCATCCGTATTCCCTCAGGCCATATGCTGCTATGTGGTGCACTCAAGTCCATGGTGGTAGTGAAAGGGAGATGCTGCTCAAGCATTACAAAATGTACCTCTCGTGTACGTGTGATCAGTTGCATCGCCGCGGCAGGGTCATCCCTAAAAATCGCCATAAAGAGAACTGCAAGTGCAAGTTTTTTGACGTTTTCTCCTTGCAATATGAAGGGCAGTACAGGAGACCAGGTTCGTTCTCTTTTGAGAGGGCCAAATCCACACCTCCTTTTGAGACATGACAGAAAACAGGGATTCTTGTTGTCTCTTCCTAGTGATATCAGTACGGCAGTGGGGCTTATTTATTTTTATTCATTTTATTTTATTTAGTTATTTATTATTTTTGGAGCAGTCCATTTTTGTAATTTTCATTACAAAGTCCACTGCGTACGGTCTACCAAAGAAGAAGAGACAACTGACATAAACTATAATTTTCCATCCAAGTTTAGTTTTTTTTTGGATTTGGCTGATTGTTTCGTGAGAGAGACTGAGAAATAAATGGGTTTAAAACGTATAACACATCTATGTAGGTGTTTGTATTCTTTGGTTGTGACTTAAAACTTTTAGTTCATTTCCCACTTCTCTCACTCAACACACACACACACGCACACCAACACACACCAACTTTCACACCCCCCACACACCAACGTTCACACACACAATACAGCCATAACAATTGTTTTTGAATGCCTTATCAAAATCGTTTAAAAATAAATCGCGGTCCCCAGACCGCGGGAGTGGTGTCTTGCCTGTCGCAGTTGTGGCAAGGGCCAAGGGCACATGAGGTCCCCAACAGGATCACCCCACCCGCTACCTCCTTCCACATGTTACATACCGTGGCATTACGGGGGAACTTGATCATTTACGGCCTGCAATTACAGTATTAAGGGTTAACATTTTGACCACAGCACCAACATACGACGAGTAATCCCTAGTGCCTTCTGTCAATTTCTTACAGAGACACTAAAGACGGATTTAGTAACTTTTTGGCAAATTTAACTCTTCAACTTCAACACAATAATTTTCCTCAGGTCTTATGATAGCAATGCCACTATGGGGCACCATGCTCTTAAGAAGATAACAAAAACTACAGGAATATTGTACGACACCGGTATGACAAAAATGCTTTGTTACCAATTTCATAGACAAATCATTGTATTTCTCAGATTTTATCATTGGGGACCACTTTTCCTTTTGTTGTTGTTTGTTGACATTTTTCCTAATTATAAACGCAACCGGTTTTCCACTAGGTTTTAAACTTTTGACACTTTTTAAGCAAATTGATTAATGGAATAAAAACTTAATTAATGTGCCCATGATGGCAATGTAATTTTGTCCCCATAAATTAGAGCCGCGTACGCCTCAACATGCTAATAGCCTTGTCGCCAAGGACCCATAATTTACATAATTTCACATATTGGTATCTAAAGAATTGCTATTTTTCTCATTTGTGACGCATCACACTCAAAACAGACTAGTTGGCAGTAATTTGCATTTACCCTGTGAAATCTTAGGACACTTGCACTTCTCAGTGTAGACAACTTTACTAACAAAGTGGAGAGACGAGACATAAGCTTGATCATCTGGATAACAAGTCCTAGTGCAAACAAGTATGGGAAAAGATTATGAAGTAGGAACAAATATTCAGATGCACCTCACTGCGTTCCAAGCTAGTAGGGCCTGGGAGAGGAACTTGCTAATCGAATGAGGTCATCTTCTTGGTGAACATCCCTGGCCCTTGATGTAGCGCTCCAAAAACAGCAGCACCCCATCAAGACAATGAAGAATTACATCACCTTTTGAGGACCATCTCTTTGCTGCAACAAGATGTTTTCATTTGGTGTAGTGAATAAAGACTGTCAAAAAATGCTGGTACACAGAAGTGATCGCTTCACAAAGATGAAACTTTTGGACTAGGCTAACCAGGCTACCATTTGCCCTTCTTACCTACAATTCTGTGAAAAAATTGTCAGGACACTTTGAACGATTTTCGGAAACTGTTCCCTGCCTCCCCCAATCAATGTTTGATTGGGGTATCATCATCAGCAGTCGTGCAAACTTCTCCCAACAGTGATTGATTGGGGGGTCGGGGAAAGGGCAAGTTGAAGTGGAAGGCGGGGCTTTCAATGAGTGATAGTTGGGGATTTGCGGCTCTTAACTCTGTCCCGGGTGAGCAATGTAGGAAAATTGTGAGTGGTGTTCCAACTAAGTTTTTCCAAGATTGTCTGAGGCGAATTGCTTAAAAAATCACTCTATTTTACATTTTTTAGTTCATAACTTTCTATTCGTGAGGTAACGGTACCAATTTCACACAAATAGACAAGAATATCTTCTTTTCGATCAGAGAAAAGAAAGAATGAAAAGGTGTGTAGATTTAGGGAATGGTCAGCGAATATCAATACTGACTGCAGCATTTGCATAATTTTTGGCCTCTAATAAGAAAAACGACAGAAAAAAAGTCATCTAAAATTCACATTTTTTAGATCTTAAACTAAACAAGATTAGAAGCAAAAATTTCGAATTTAAGCAATACAGATCTAAGTATACTCACATAAACTTCTTTTTTTGACAAATACTTGCCAATAAGGACTGGTCAATAATTCTGTTTTGAAGATTACACCGCGCACAAAAACAATCAAAATATAACCAAACCAATAGTAAAGTAGTATTCATTAATTATTGTAAAGACTTGGTCTCCAACTCTAAAGGAACATGGAAATGTGTAGGTTATGAAGTAAATATGAGAGCTTTTTTTTTTTTTAAATATTTCAATTAAAGTAAATTGACAGCATAATAAAACGAGTGTTCCACATGTGGATGTCGATATGAAATAGGCCTACTAAGTCATTTTATCATTCACATATGGCGCAAAGAAGTATTCAACAAAATGGTGATGCTACTCCGTTTGTGACAGCGTTGTCCAACTCAAGTTAAATCATGTTTTTAAAAATGTACCACGGTATATGTCCTGAATTATTTTGCGGCCCATTTTACCCGTGTTTCCACAATCAGTGATCACTCACAAGGAATAGCATATGCTATTTTGTCACGCAAGGACCAGGGGAAATGCAAGTTTTACTTTTTTCAATACTGCCTATCCATCACTGGATATGTTGCATGAACAGTATTGCAGATTATGATTTTGAGGTTGTTAAAGATAGTGTCAAAAGCACCTGGCAAATAAGGCCTAAATTATGAGAACAAGATCCTTTGGTATATGGTAATAGGGGTTGTGTGGCAAGTGAGATCTTTTTTTTTTAATATTTCGTTTTTTGTTTTTGGTTTCTGAAAACAAATCCGGGAAGCTTTTTCGCCTAAAGATGAATTTTAGGTTGGTAAACTGACTTTTAAGTTTTGTACATGAAGTCAATGGGATTTGGTGGTTAAATTATGCACTTGCAAAATCTGACACAAACAAACCATTGACAGTTTCTATTACTCGCACATAAGAAAGTATATGCTTCCCAAATATAAAAACATGTTCCAAAAGTAATCAAGTTCACGATGCCTAAAATAAAAGAAAAATGTTCTCACCTTGAGAGGGAGTAGAGTCACTAATAAGCACTGCAATCATTTTCACCTATGGTCTGAATTCTCATAGCCACTAAATAAAGCAACCTCTTTAATTACAAGAAGTTGCATTCTACTGTCTTTTGTCTGTTAATAATGCAATCACAGTTGGAATGAACTGGAAAAACACACTGGCATGTTATGTAACTGTTGTACAGGCTTGACCTACAACAATACAAGCCCTTCTATAGCACAATCGTTACAAGTCTCTTGCAAAAAGTCTGTTGTTAGGTTAATAATCGCATCACTTGTTGGTATGAAAAACCTCCAGTAAAAGTGGAGGTATTGACATTTTAAAGGCTTGGACCGTACAACAATACACTGGGCTTTTCAACTCAGTACCCCATAAGATGGGTCATGTTTTGTTTTGGTTATTATGTGTATTGCCGGTGCCTCAATTGAAATGAAATTTTGTAAAAAAAAAATAGTTTTTCTGCCATTGAGAATGACTTTGTTTAATTTTTCTTGAAAAAGTGTTTAGCTGTTATTATTATGCACCTTTTGAGGAAATTTATTTGCCAAAATCAAGATGACTAAGATAGTCGGTTTTTTGGTTTTTCTGAAAATAGGAAAATTCCTATTGATTTCATGTACAAAATTTAAAAGTCCATATAATTTTCGACCTAAAAATTCATCTTAGGCAAAAAGGCTTTCCTGTGTGTTTTTAGCAACCACAATGGCCTAAGAATCACTCTGTTTGAAAGAAATTAGAAAAAAATAATCCATTTATGCCCCAACCCTAATGGTAAACGGGTTTTCGCATGGTCGGGAGGGGTGCCCGTGCTTTGTTGGGTTTTAACCCGGAATATAAAACCCAATAGGATGCATGGACAAACGAAATACATGGTGCCTTTCTAGAAGGGTAGCTTAGAACTGTGTGATAGTTTTAGACGAAAAGATTTGTAGGATAGATCCGTATGGTAAGATTAAAAGTCGCGAATGGGCATTGTAGTTATTGTTCTTCAAGAGTTCCAAAGAGTTAAAGACGTGTGTTTACAAATCTTATGAACATATAATTAGTTTTTGCATGCGGAAAACAAATGATACAAATCCGTATAGGTTTCTTTTCCCTAGACGTATACGGAGTATTAAGCCACTTGACTAGTTATAGAGGGGCGAGTGTGCGCGTGATAACAACTTAGGCTAAGGCCTCTTTCGTTGTAGAATTTGATCGTGCTCTGGAAGTTTGACCTCGCTGATATTTCGCTGGGAACCTGTAACTCTTGGCACGTATATACCACGAGTTTTAACTATCTGTAAAAAGCGCTATGATACGGCAAGGTAGGTACCAGTTAAGTCCGAACATTGTGTACTGGTTTACACTAATTACTACAGCAAAACATAGGCCAAAACACTTCACGGATGAACGTGTTACGCCAAATTCAATTCTTTGTGTCAATAGGGACATTAAAAAAGTCCTTGACTAAAATACAAACACACTTGAGTCAAGTATGCCACAAACAAAAGTTAATCGGAGCTATGTGTATAAATGATGTGTGACCAAAGGTCCTGAATGAATGACATAAGATGTCAGTAAACATGAGAGAGGGGTGTACCTTATCTTACCTGTCATTAGCGGACCATGTATCGTGTATTGATGCCGAGATGCATTTGGTTCATTTTACTCAAAATATTTAAAAAAATAAAGACACCACGAAAGAAGAAAAAAAACACACTAGCAGAAAGTAAGAATCATCTATGTTGTATTTTTAGCATTTATTTCAGGTTTATTTACCGTAGTCATGTTTAGAGTGTCCGCCCCAATCCGATTTTCGACTGGGGCGCCGAAGCGATGGGAAAGAATACGATCCTGTTAATTTTCATTTAATTTTTTACATACAGTATTTTGCTGTAAATTGCACTCTGATATTTACAGTGTGGGTGGTGCTGGTGTGTGTGTGTGTGTGTGATAGTAACTATATTATTACTAATTGCGCAATTTTCACGTTGCATGTCACACTTAATTGTAAAGCTGAGTTACCAATATCAGCCCCAGATATCAGCTATGTATTGTTTAAAAGGGGTGTTTCATTTGGCCATTAATACTAAAAGATATCATAGAATAAAAAAGACAATAGATAAAAACAATCAAGGCCGAAAGTACACTTATTGCGTGATTTGTGGATGAAGAGGTCCAAAATTGATGAGAAATTTTGACAAAGTAAGCCCATTTAGGGTGATGAGATGTTCAAAACAGCACGGGGGTTTGATTCACTTATACCAAAAAGGTCCACTTTCGAGGGTCCCGCCCCCCCTCCAAAAATTAATTCCTGCGTATGGCCATGCCTCGAGCAAAAGATTAGGCTTATTTTACATTTCGACATATATTATATTATTTCAATTTTATTGTTTGAATCTTTGAAGCCCAGGGCACGTAGCCAGTTACATTGTAAGGCAGCATTGTGTTCGGAGTCGGGGGGCCCAAACCGCCAGGTAGGGAGGTCAGGGAAAGTCAGACCGAAAAACCCCAATGAAAAAAATGCCCGATTGGAGAGGTAGCGTCCAAAACGGCTGCTTTGCCTCAAAGTTCCCAATTTTGCCGCCAAATTATCTTCCAAGGGGGGTATCTGCACAACCGCATTTCCCCCATGAGTGAATTCCACGTCGTGGCCACTTTTATCCGACCCAAGCTACGTAACTGATGGGTCTTTGGGAGTGGGAGTTCTTTGACTGGCCCATGTTTCAGCGTTGCAGTAAATTTAATCCTGGTCATTCATAGCTAATGTTGGGGGAAATCTTGATAGCTCCTGACTTAACACGTTTAAGGCCGATTGAGGCATAGTGAAGTGATGATTTGTGACAGGAAAGCAACTAGGACCTAAGGAGATGGATTGGAGAAAAATATTGTAATGTCGCTGACGGTTTGCATGATGTGAATGTGATCAACCGTTTATGACCGCTCCACCAATCAGGCTAACGGTTCATGTTGCAGTAAGAATGTTCAACTGGCTCATAGCTCATGTTGAGAGACAGGGGGCCTAAATTTGACAGCTCTTGATTTAAAACATGTGAGGCATATAAAAAACATATAATTAAAAAAAATGGGGTGAGAGACAGCCAAGTTTGCAAGACTTTGATGATTTTATGTGACTAGTGATCAACCCGTTTAATAGTGACCGCTCCCATTCAAATCAGCTAAGCGGTGCGAGGAAGGCGGGCACCGCTAGTAGTGATTGTAAATCGGCAGTCACCATGTAACTGTGGAACGTTGTAAACTTGGGAGTCGAAAAATGTTGGTTGTGCCCACTTGTGTACACGGTATATATTATAGCAATATGCGAACAGGAGACCAAATTTCAAATTTAAAGGAAGCACTTGTGATCCGCAACCTCATCCCCGACTTGCCATCATTAGTATCTAATAATCTTGGTTCCATAACGTTAGCTATGGGAATTTGGTGACTGAGGAATTTTAAACATTTTTAAAAAATTTTTTAGGTTTTTTCTTTTTTTAATATTTAAAATTAAATGAACAATCCTATTCAGCAGTGATAGAGTTGTTTTCTTCTAATCAGTAGTGCTTTTTAAAAGTGTAATTTTGTGAATTTGTATATAATGACAAAATTAATAAAATTATTCTTTTTTTCTCCCCCATTGTGAATTTGTCGCTCTCAAGGTGCAAATTCTGCAACATTTTGAGGTTTTGGTACAATTTGTGTGTTCCTTTAATGCAAAGATTTCTTTCATTTTATTTAAATTAGTATGTGTATAGGTTTTTAATATGACATTTTCATTGACTACGTATAACCTGCACAAAACATGATTCATTCGATTGACCGTGCAATGCTTTTTAAGGAATTTTTATTACAGGTAGATTGTGCATTGTGGCTTATATTAACTTTTCATTTGGATTGCTTTTTTTGGGTATGTTTGTGGGGCATCTTCTTTAATTCTGTCAGGTGGAATGTACAGTGGCGTGAATGGGGGGTGGGTGAGTGAGTTGAGTGAGTGGGTGGTGGGTGGGTGGGTGGTGTGGTGAGTGGTTGGTGGGAGTAGTAGCGAGCGATCGTGCGGGCGGTCGGGCGGGCGGGCGGGCGCGCGGGCGGGCCGGGCGGGCGATTGCTTGGGTGAGTGAAAGTGAGTGAAAGTGAGTGAGTGAAGTGAGTGAGTGAAAGTGAGTGAGTGATTGAAAGTGAGTGAGTAAGTGGTGAGTGCACGTGAGTGAGTGAAAGTGATTGAGAGTGAGTGGGGAAAGTGAGTAGCTGAAAAGTGAGTGAGTGAAAGTGAGTAAGTGAAGGTGAGTGAGGCGATTGTGAGTGAGTGATTTGTGGGAGTGAAAGCACTGTTGTTGTGCTGATGTGCAATGATTTTGACAATCAGGGGGTGCACATCGTTTTTGATGTTATTAATTTAAATTTATATGTTTATACATTGTAAAAATTCAAATTATATATTTTTGTTCTTATCTATGCATAAGGCCCCCAATGGAATAGCTTTTGTTATACAAAGGCGTTGGGTTATCTATTACTCAATTTCTGGTTGTAAATCAATCCTCCATTCTTGACGATTTACTTCTGAGCTAAGTTGTACAATGATTTATCTGTTATTTTTGCTTTTAATGTCATGGTGTCACTATTATGTTGTATCTTTGGTTTGAGTATGAATAAAATGAAATGAAATATGAAATGAAATAGCACGGAATGCCAAAACACAAGTAAAATGAACAAATTGATGTCAAATAAATATGATGAAAGATGATGGATCAACTTTAAAAAATATTATAAATAGTACTAACTCTAAAAAAAATAACCATCCAACGGATTCGGAACCTTCAACAGTACACTCTTGAGACTCTCTCCCTATACCACTGCGACGATAGAAATGGCTTTGAAGAAACACGGATGTGGGTGGATTTTTATTCCTTGCCCAAAGGAAGTGTGAAGTAATCAAGATCTTCATACAGACAGTCTCCGAATTAAAATATTTTAAAGACTGTATTCTTCATCAGTGATAAAGTGTACTTTCGCACTGGTATATTGTTGTGTTGGTGTTTAAGAGGATAATTATTTGTGTTGAGTCTTCATTCGCTCGGCGGATTGGCTTGCGAAACTTTGACTGAGACTCTACCGTTATACGCATTCGGCATTAAGTCGGCTGATATGGTATATATATCACTATGCATTTTATGCCATCCTTGAGACTGAAGGAAAAGTTAAACAACAAAAACAAAGATCCAAATAAATGCCACGGGATACCGGCAAAACTGTGTGGGAGATGGCGATTATAAATCGCTCAGGAAAGCAATAATAGGTATTTTCATGTCGGGATTCAGAGGTTAAAGTTATCAACTTAGAAATGCCCTTTGCACATATCAGATTTAAAAAAAACGAACTGGCGCATCGGAAGGGGGGGGCTATGGATATCATAGCCCAAAGAACAGACGAATACCGGAGAAAATACGAACGTCTGACAATATTCTCGCTCTACCGGATACACGTGTCATTCACATTACTAATTGACATGTGCTGTTGCGATCTCTGCGCTGTAGGTATGAGGTGGTAGAGTGTAATTAGTCACGCTGTCACAACGCTTTACACCATAGAGACACACGCTGAGAGAACGCTTTACAGTATGAAATTTTAAAGGTAAGTATTATAGTATACAATTCTTTTTTTTAGGGATGGTTTAAAGCGTGTGTAGAAAATTTGCCCTAAACGTAAACTATTATTCGAAAGTGACATTAATGATAACAACGCTTGGCAAATGGTCATCCCTAGTTAAATGAAACATTGTGGAAATGAGAGAAAAAACAGGAGAAAAAAGACATTTTGTGCGACTGTAAAGCGTGTCTGTAAATCGCCCTAACCACACATACAGAGTATGGTAATGGGATTCATTGGCTGTTTCAGTCATGAACTAGTTACCTAACGTAACTCAGTCAGTATGGGCGACAGATGCCACACTTAAAAAACACGGTTCGAGGTCCAACATTGGATATCACTATTCAAATTTCGTATCGCTTTGCTACTCTGATTGCACACATATTTTTTATGTCACGATTTGATTCTAAATGATTTTTATTTTTTATTTAGATGGATAAGATTCTCAATTAGAGTTATATTGAATAATTACATTATAATTACTGCAGGAGTGAGTCGGCCAACCCGCATATCACCCGTGATATGTCATTCACTGCCATTGATATTTGGTCTCTGGTAGAAAAGATATGCGCGCCTTTGCGGTTAATTCTATTTTCTTGTCAATTGGGTCTATGGGTATGTTTTTACGTACCCGTGATTTTTTAAATATTGCACCGAACTCTGTCAACGTACGTGTACCCTATAACATAATAGTTCCAAGATAGAACCCCGAAAAGAAATTGGCTCATATATACATGTAACATACCGTGAATTTGTATAGGCATACACTGAACCGCACAACACAAGTGTTTCAAACAAAGGTGTGATTGATGACCGGTCCCTAAACTTGTACTTTGAGATGTTTATTCTTCTGACGATTGAGTACTAATGGAACTAAAAGTTGTGAAAAATATTTTGAAACAGTCCCTTCTCTTTTAAGATATTAAAGGAAATGCACTAAGTGATCGTGTATATAGTTCGATCTTGCTGTAGTATTTAAGTTAATGAATTCACCTGCCCTCAACAGTTAGATAATACTTGGACAGTCCATAGGCAGGGTATTGTCAGTGTGAAATGTCTCCACAATGTGGATAACAATTATGAGATAAGGTTACTGGAAAATTTGGTTTGGTATGATATCGCTTGTGAGTTTTGAAAAATAGATGAAAATGGAAATTAGATAAATTTTCGAAGTGACTCAGACAATCTGGAAAAATTGTTGGAACACTTTGAACGATTTTTCGGAAAACTGTCCCAGCATCCCCACATCAATGTGATTGGGTATCATCATCAGCAGTCTTGCCAAAACTTCTCCCAACATTGATTGATTGGGGTCGGGGAAGGGTAAGTTGAAGTGGAAGGTCGGAGGGCTTTCAAATTTTGAGGGGATAGTGGGGATTTGTGGCTTCTTAACTCTGTACCGGGATGTGCAGCCAGCTGTAGCAAATCGTGGGCGGGTTCCAACCCTAATTGTTTCCAAGATTGTAGCATAAACAGATTCGATACCGCGAATAATAGAAGGAACGAGGATGGACAAAAAGTCCACATACGCCTGACATTGGTTGGTAGCAAGCGTGACAGCAACACAAAGCCAGTGTATGAGAGGCCCATGGTAAAAGGCCACAGAATGTTTTTTAACAACAGACACACAAGGAAAGTCCCTCTCTGTATACAAACAGTTGAGACAACCTGAAAAAACTGTCAAGGGCAATTCAAAAAGTCCAGTGTTACCACAATTTATTCTTTTCACATGTCTTTCTTTCAATGATGCTGAACCACTATATTTGTATGTAAGTTTACAAGGTGGGACTGGTGATACCTGGTATGATCTTTTTCACAAATGTAAGTACAATACATGTTGAAATATCATACTTCATTTGAAATAGATATCCCGCCTTCAAGGTTCGTCCACTTGTAGAGGCATCCTTTGTATGAATATGTAACCAGAATCAAATTTGATATGACAGCATGGCAGTTTTTGGTGAAGGCCCCAGAATTCATCATTGCTAGATTGTGGGTCAAAGGTAACACATTCAGCTGACAGCCACTCAGGACGCCAAACAGTCCGTATGATCCGGGAAGGATGTCGGGTGCGTTCCCACCAAAAATTTGTCTAATCATATCTGAGGATTTGAAAGATGCGAAAAGCACTGGCATAAATATATTAAGGGTTATTCTGATGACTCTGTTTTAGGGAGGTGGCCCTAAGCAGAAATGCATTTACCTGTGTTAATTGAACCACCTTCACCATGTTGCGTACACTTATAGCAACACTACCCCACACCGCACATTGACACAACACATTTTTCTGTTAAAAGTGAGTGAAAAGGGAATAATCTTGTTCTTTTTGGGTTAACCACAGAGGGTGTCTTAAAACAATCCCAGAATTCATTAAGAAATAAGGGTTTTGCAGTGTCATTTATTGCGAATCAACTGTGCCCGAGGTGCAGATAACAACTTAAATATGGCGAGGCACAGCAAGCCCTTAATTTGAAAGTTTTTCTGGCCGAGGATACATTATGAGTCCATAAATTACACTGGAAACCCTTGTTTCGATTACCTAAAACAGCTTCCATTTAATAAAAAATGCCATTGCTACCCATTATTGCAAAGATAATGGTCAGTAAACTGACCATCATAATGCTGCATTTCAATGGGTAGTAGAGGTAATCGAATGTAATATATTAAACACATTCCAGTAACACATCAGAAATTTAGTGTGTCAAGCAGTCAAAGACCCAAGACATTTCATGATCATCCTAAAATTTCATTAGGGGTGGATAAATACAAACTATCACCTTGTGGGCTAACAGAGTGTAAAGTCAGGGTTTTTGTGTTGAAAATGATTTTTTGTGTGATTCATACACACTCTTGATAAACCATTAGTACTTATTATGCAATCCCCACCAAGTTTTTTTAATAGCAGTTGTGCACATGTTGTGCCGTGATCAGCGCTCGCCTCATAGCATAAGGTGTGTGGGTTCGAGTCCCGCTGTCGCCAATGTGTTTGTGCCTTGGGCAAGGCACTTACCCTCGCTTGCCTCTCTCCACCCAGAGTATAAATGTGTCCAGCAATATGCTAGGATTGAAAACAGACCTCGCTGTGCGGGTAGGAGTGGCGAACCCCCCACATCAACATTATATGAGGGAGTCCTGCCCAAACGCCATGACAGAGAGATTGGCACTCGCCTGCGGGCGCACCATTTGCATATTTGATTGAGATGAGATCTTCCAAGGAAGAACAACTTGAACACTGAGGCAAAAGAGTGTATATTTGAACTTCACACGGAGTTATTCCAAATGCAGAGCATTGCTTTCGAGCCAAGAAAAACATCCACTTCCTCAAGAAAGACAATGATCAACTATAAAAAGACTTTGTGGTGGCATAGAGAAATGGACATACGAAAAAGACAGAAAGATTAGGAAAAAATGTTGATCAGTTGAAATCCTCATGGCTGTGAGGTTTATTACTATGAGGAGGCTAGGTAGCAATTCCTATCGCGGGTGGCCAATCAGAAGGACGTAAACTCAAACAATATAACTTGTTCTTTGTTTATATAATTTTTGCTTACATGTACCATATATAAGCTTTTATGAGATTTTACATTTTGAGGTCCGGTTTCCTTTTAGGGCCTGCCTACTGGTTTCCTTGTAACCAGTACTACCTTCCCAGGGCCGAGTTGTCGGCGGCTAACCGTCACCCCCATCAATTTTCAAAATCTGGCATTGAGGAGGGTAGCGTTACCCTGTAGAATGAAAAGAAGATCTACAAGGGCGTCAGCTCTGGAGAGCCATTGGCTGCCTAACCAGCACATGCTGCCTTTTATGGTGGGCATGGTTG